>BKZX01023944.1:0-13200 GCA_014362285.1 Fagus crenata
ATTTAGGAAGGTGAAACTTAGGTATGCCCCCACAAAGCTTACCATTTCCCATAATCAGAGCTCCACTAGTGTTCTTGAAAACTCTTTCGGTTGGTACCTCACCCTCAAAATGGTTGTAAGACAAATTCAAAAATTGCAAGAAGACAAATTGCTCCAAAAATTTTGGAATTTGGCCAGACAAATTATTGTCAGAAAGATCTAGATATTGAAGACCTCTTAACAATTCCAAAGATGGAGGAATGATCCCCTCTAAGTGGTTTTTTCCCATGTCTAGATTTTCCAGCTTTACGCAGCTACCAAGACTTGCTGGAATTTTACCAAACAACATGTTTTCAGAAACATCCAATTCTTGTAGATTTATAAAATTTCCTATTTCCATGGGAAGGACACCAGTAAATTGGTTGGCAGACAAATATAATAAAATTGGTGAGCATGAGAGACCAATAATTTGTGAGGATATCAAACCACTGAGATTGTTATTCTCAAGATTCAAGAGTATCAAATTTTGGCACTTGCTTAGACTTAGGATGTTGCCTTGAAAATTATTCTCGTATAAATACTAGTCTATCAAGGCTGTTAAATTTCCAATAGAGGATGGAATGTTCCCATAGAAATCGTTTGTATTTAATGCCAAATATTGTAATTTTTGAAGCTTTCCAATTTCAAAGGGAATATTACCTGATAATTTGTTTTGCCACATTGTGAGCCTCTGCAAGTTGATCAGATTTCCTATCCCATTAGGAATGTTTCCAAATATTTTATTATTATCTAGAAGCAAATCTCTAAGAGTAGTTGAGAAATTGGCAACACAGTTGGGCAACTCTCCCCCAAAGTTATTGTCATTTATAAGCAATGAAGTTAGATAGCTGGCATTTGTCAAAGAACAGAGAAAACTCAAGTCATTTTCCCCTCCATTTCCTAGATTGTTAAAGCTAATCCTGATAAAGATCATTCTATTTAGCTTCTCCAATGAAGGAACTTTTCCGCTTAGGTTATTACCGTTCAATTGAAGTGCATACAAATTTGAGGCATTAGATATGGAAACAGGGATAGATCCAATAAATTGGTTATTGAAAATGCTGAAAGCTTTGATATTGGGTAGAGTGATACCTATGTCTGACGGAAGACGCCCTTGGATTTGGTTGACTCCTACATCAAATTTTTCCAAGAAAGACAAATTGAAGATTGAGGGAGGAATTGTACCAGACAATCTATTTCCAAACACCTGAAAATATGAAAGTTTGGTCAATTGGCCAAAAGAATCAGGGATAATCCCACCCAAGTTATTATAAACTACATAAAACACTTCTAGAAACGAGAGGTTTCCAAAAGAAGGTGGGATACTTCCGGTCAGATTATTCTTAGGAATATAAAAGTCTCGGAGTTTTGACAAGTTGCCAAGCATTGTAGGGATTTCTCCGGTCAGAAGGTTGTAACTGAAACGAAGGACTTGGAGCTTGGTGCAAGAGGATAAATTGCTTGGAATTTCGCCGCTGATTGTGTTATTGTCCAATCGCAAGACTTGCAATCTGCGTAAACGGCCAATTTCTAGAGGAATTTCATTATGAAAGGTGTTGTTTTGAAGGGTTAGATTCCTCAAAAAACTTAAATTTCCAACATGTGGTGATATGGAGCCTACCAGTTTGAGAGATTGTAGGTCCAACACGGTGACTCTCTGATGTCGACGACCACAAGTAATCCCTCGCCATTGGCAAAAGTGGATGCTGTAATTCCAAGATGTCATAACCCCGAAAGGGTCATGAGTGATCTTGGCTTTGAACTCAAGCAACGCCAACTGGTCCGTCTCATTATTCCCTCCAACCACTGAGGTGACCAAGAAGCCACACCACCAGAAAAGAATAAAGGCACGCATATAAAAGGATGAGGATGGTGGAGCTGAACTCAACTGGGAAAGCCCCATGCAAAGTCACAGTTGGTACGAGTGAGTGTTGGTTTGTCGAAACAAAACAGACCTGGGTTTGATTTTGCTGCTTAACGCTCAAGGAAAAGCACATTTATAAGAGGAACCAACTAAGAGTATGTGGTGCGGACCCACAACCACTTGGGGAATTAAATTGTAATCAAAGAATGTCTATTTTTTTTTTTTTTTTTTTTTTTTTCTAAGCTAATCAAAGGATGTAATGGTCAATGGCCCGTCACCTTTTAGAATATAATTAATGGAAAATCTTCTTGATTGAATGTAAAAATATATTACTTAGCACTTTAGCGGGGAAAAAAAAAAAAAAAAAAATTAAAAAAGTTTTTGTTTCGAATGCGTGGCTGATATTTACTTATTTACTATTTGAGGTTTTTAATAAAGAAGGTAAAATTAATTTTCGATATCGGATCGAGGCTTAAGTTTACAAAATAGTGGAAATTGGGCAAATTCTTGGTTTCAAAATAGTGGTAATGGATGGTGGTTGCAAAATGAGATTAAATTGGTGCGATTGTACAAGTACAAAATTATTCGGAACAAGATTCTCTTCATTTCAAATTTTATCTATTTATCCATTTCTTGGTTAGTGACGGCTTCATAATTTTTTTTTCAAGGGGTTCATTAAAAAACTTGAATATATCAATATCACAAAAAAAAAAAAAAATGCTAAAGAATTTTGTAGTTTCAATGATTTTTTTATTTTTTAAAATTTGTTCATAGAAATAGCAAAAGAATAAAGGATAAACTATGGGCATTGGGCATGTGATGTGAGCACAAATATACCCAAAAAAAATTTAATTTAATTAAACTTTGAATTTATGATTAATTAAATTAAACGCACTAACAACTTAAACTATTAATTAACCACCCACAATGAGTATCCAAAAGAATAGGGTCTTACCTTACTACACGTAAATAGCCATCAACAATATCAAATGCATAAATCAAAAAATATACTTATTATCTACTAATTCTTTCATTGAGACATTTTGTTAAACAAATAAAGTGTAAATGAAAAATGAAAAGATTGCAAGTACTCAAATATAGAGCGTAATCCATCCAATACAACATGGGTCCTTTTTTTAGGTATATTAAGTATATTTTAACTTAAATTGAGTTTTGGCTAAGCCAATATGAATGTTTAAGGTAATTAAATTAATTTTATTTTATAATTTAATTGAACGAGATTTGATTGGGTTGGCTAAAGAAATGAGTCATTGATAACCAGTTGTGCTTATTTGGCTGTTCTTATTATCGTTGTTGTTTTCTAGTTTAATTTTGTTTTTATTTGAATTTTTGTTTAGGTATTTAGTCGGCTGAGTCTATTAGAATCTCAATTCAGGGGGTTCAATATTTTATTTCAATGGGGTTCAGTACCTATATAATTATTTAGCAAAAAAAAAAAAAAAAAGGACTTGTGAATCAAAGTTCCCAACACTTGCCGATCGACTAGGTGTCGAGGTACGCTTGATCAATCGAACCAGCAATCGAGCTACTATCGAGTTCACAAAAACTCTTTTTTCTCTGAGTTATGCTTGGGCTTTGTCTTGGACTTGAAACATAATCAATTGAATATTACAAGACGCACGGTTGACACAATTTGCCAATACTTAATTTACATGGACCTAACTTTTGTGAATATTAATGTCCACATTAGGTAATGTGTACATGAAGTGGTGTGCAACAATACTTACTGTAAATATAAAGGCAATGATAGGTGCATACCACCTTATGCACACGATCCATACACACTACTTAAAATACAGATATATATCCAAAAAATGTAGACGTTGGTAAACTTTGATATCCATAAATTACAAATGTATATCCACATTAAATGATGTACAACAATATTTACCCATCTATAAAGTCTATATTTGTTAAATCTTTGCAAGATTGGATGAATGCTTTAGGCAGTATACATGGGTCCTCTTTTTTTTGGATTTTATTGATTTCCTTAATATCAGAAATCGCAATACTAAATTTTTTCATCTTTCTACTATTATTCGCAGAAGACGCAATTTTATTGCAGAGATCAAGCTTATTCGATTTTTTTTTTTTTTTTTAATTTTTTTATTTGTTGAAATAAAAAAAAAAATGGCTGATTTTTTTTTTTTTTTGGTACCTTACAACAGTAGAAAGACTTTGCAAAGAAAGTAACAAAATGAAGATAGCTGTCAAGTACTAAACACAATTGGATTATTGGTAACAAAGGTGAGAATGTGTAGAGGCTAAAGGGTTAAAAAGGAGGAAAATTTTTTGAGGGAATTTTTGTCTAATAATAAAAGTGTTTTTATTCAATGCAATTTTTAAAAGTGTATTAATATCTTTTATTATTTCCTATATAAGTGAGTGGTTAAAGGTTTAATTATTACTTCCTTAACTTGTGTCCTTAAAAAATTTTGGTTAGCAAAAAGCCAATATAGAATAGGAGGAAGTTTTCAAACCCCAAGGAATAATGGGTAGGTAAATGGGCATAAATAGACTAACGAATTTTTTAAAGCCAGTGGAAGTTGGCCTATGAGACCGTCAGTGGAGGTATTTTTTTCAAAAGAAAAAATTAATTAATTAAATAGCGGATGACTAGTGGAAGTTCAGTTTTTATATAATATCAAAGTGTGATGTGGGGATGGGTAGGTAAATGGGCATAAATAGACTTTTCTAATAAATTACACATTAAGAGACCTCAAAAATCAAAATGACTGAATTTATTCAATGGCTTTATTACTAATTTAGAATAATTCTTCACTAGTCTTGATACCAACATTTGAAAGTTGTGAAGTTTGTATACATCGGGATGATTGATTTATGTGGACTAACGAGATAGCCAATGTTTCATTAAATTTTAAAAACTTAACAAAGTGGTTCGTTATTGGAGGTTTAAATTAATTTTTATAAAATAGCAATGTTGATGGTTGATGAAGTACCACACATCACACATGACTACATGAGTCTTGTGAATGGGTTGGGAAAGTCTATCACGGTCTTGTAAAATAACAAACCGGATGGTAATGGGTCATCCATTAGCCACTATCATCATATGTCCTCTTGGAGATATAATAACATAATGAGTAGATGAAATAATGGTGTAAGATAGTGATACGGTGTGGAAGAAATTTTCATTTATAACGATAAGTAAGTAACGAATAAATGTGTAAGTAGAATATAACCCAAATTTTTTTTTTTTTATATCTAAAAGAGAGTTGGAATAATGATGTACAAAACTTATCTTGTAATTGGTTGGGTTGCTTTTGCATTAGAGACCCATATTAGGTATGGAATAAAGGATTCAACAGGAAGATAGTTAGGCATGAAGCATTTAGCAACGTTAATATTGGCACATTATATTGAAATGAGCCATGTAACTATTGGTGAAAATGAGATTGCAAGTGTGAGATACCCATATACGTAGAAAGCATTCAATAGCAACATGTTGATGTATCCTGCCATGGCCAAAGGCACTTAGTGACAATTATCTCATTATTCTCTCACTTTTTCATTTTTTTTACCAAACACGGGGAAACTAAAACAGTTTATATCCATCCAATTTTCTATCATTCCGACATTTTATTTTTTATTTTTTATAATTTAATATTGGAATAGAGGATTTGAAACATGATTCTTTCTCATAAAGAAAACTAGTCAATCCCAATTGAACTCCATAACTCCTAATATTTTTTATCCTCTCACTTTTCTATCCGCTCAACCAAACGAATCTGTAATTTCCAATACTAACATCTAAGGTTGCAAAGTTTGTATACATCTAACAATTATCTCATGTATTTAGCATATGTATCATTTCTTTCATAATATGTGAGTCCCACATAGTCGTGGATCCTATATATTGTGAGAGAGATGATGTATGTATTGGATACACAATATACTTTCTCGTATACATCGGGGAGATAGTCAATGGATTAATTTTAAAATTAATATATGTATATATATGTGGAGAGTTTTAGGTTTAATAAAATGCTAAACTATACTTTTGGTTCCTCAAAAATTCATAAAGTTTCAATATAGTCATTGAAAAAATTTTGTGTCACTTTGATCCTTATTTTTCATAAAATGTGTCAATCTTAACACTGAGTTCTTTTTGTACAAGAAAATAATGACATGTTAACATTTGTAGTGAAATTTTTTTATGAGGAACCATTTAGTCAGAACTTTAAATGTTTGATCATTTCACTCATTTCCAAAAAAAAAAAAAAATGTGTTAGACTTGGTATGTGTATTTTGCTTTTAATAAAATTTCAAGTCACATGTCATCTAACCATGCATTTGTACATCAATATTTTATATTGCAAATGTTAACACATTTGTCATTTTCAGTACAAAAGGGTAACAGTCTCTCATATGAAAGAAAGACTAAATTGACACATTTTGAGAAATTTTTGACCAAATTGACACAAAAAAATTTTAGGGACCAAACTTTTGTGAATTTTGGATAAAAAAACATAATTTAGCCTTAACAAAATAACCAAGTGGATGATTGATGAAGTGCTAAATGGGTTGGGAAAGTCCATCATGGGATTGACGTATAAGTTGTACCACTTTTAGTGGAGGTTCAATTTTAATAACATAGATGATTGATGAAGGGCTACACACGATCTTGTAAAGGGGTGCGATCAACCCAACACTAATGCACTGGATCCCATTAGAACTTCGAAGTTAAGCGTATTTGGGCGAGAGTAGTACTAGGATGGGTGACCTTCTAGAAAGTCCTCCTATTGCACCCCATTCTTTTGTTCTCAACCCCAAAGGATTGGCCCAAGTGGTGAAGGCCTTGGTCTTGGAAGTATGTTCCCTTCAAGGTCCAAGGTTGAACACCTTTTAGGTGCAACTATTCCTTGGGGTCACACTCTCTGATGAAAAGCCAACGATTTATCCTATTTGTGTAGGAAAATTTCCGAAGGTGTAGTGCACAGATTTCGTGGGATTAGTCGAAATGTGCGCAAGCTGGCCTGAACACTCACAGTTTGAAAAAAAAAAAAAAAAAAAAAAGGAGGAAATTTTTTTAAAAGTGTTAATATCTTTTACTATTTCCTATATAAGTGAGTAGTTAAGGGATTAATTATTACTTCCTTAACATGTGCCTTAAAAAATTCGTTAGCAAAAACCCAATAAAGAATAAGGAGGAAATTTTCAAACCCCAAGGATTAATGGGTAGGTAAATGGGCATAAATAGACTAACAAAATTTTCAAAGCCAGGGCCACTCCCTTGGAGTTGGACCATGACTCAGTAGACTGAGGTCTTTTAAAAAAAATAATAATAAAAATTAATTAAATGGAGGATGATTAATGGAAGTTCAGTTTTATATAATAGCAAAGTGTGATGTGGGGATGGGTAGGTAAATGGGCATAAATAGACTTTTCTAATAAATTATGCATTAAGAGACCTCCAAAATCAAAATGACTCAATTTATTCATGGACTATATTTACTAATTCAGAATAGTTCTTCACTAGACTTGATAACTTCCAATACCAACATTTGAAAGTTGTGGAGTTTGTATAGATCGGGATGATTGAACTATGTGGACTAACGAGATAGCCAAGGATTCATTAAATTTAAAATAATTAACAAAGTGGTTTGTCAGTGGTGGTTTAATTAATTTTTATTTAAAATAGCAATGAGGATGGTTGATGATGTACCACACATCACACATGACTACATGTGTTTTGTGAATGGGTTGGAAAAGTCTATCACGGTCTTATAAAATAACAAACCGGATGGTAATGGGTCATCCGTTGGCCTCTATCATTATATGTCCTTTAGAAGATAAATTAACATAATGAGTAGATGAATCTTGTTGGGGTTCTACCTGCTAGTTAAAAGTTAAAACTTCTAATTTGGTAAGTAAGTATTCGTATCAATCACTATGCAAAATCAAAACATTCAATAATCGTTTCTGATTAGTATGTACTTATATTTAATTATTATAGAAATTAAGGTGAGGATTTTTCAGTAAATAAGGTATTATATTTTTCAACAATTTCACCTAATTATATACTAGTAAAAAATGAAATGACCAAGGAATTTCACTCATTGGTTGTCCATTAATAACTTCAGTAAATAAGCAAATCTCCTATGCAAAATGAGTGTGATTCAGTAATTCCACTATTTTGAAAAGTGGACTGGGCCACCCGATCAGACGAGGTTGATCAGGGAACCTTGGTACAGATGTTCCATCAATTGGTGTCCAATTGTCATGCACTTATGCTATTTGCCCTTTGATTTTTTGGGCTCTGATTGACAAGACAAGCCACTTGGATAAAATGTGACCAATTATTGCATAGATAATTAGATTCATGAAAATACATCCATTTTATGAGGGGTTTCAACTTTGAAGCTTTAAGATAGATATAATAAGGCAAATCAGCTGGACCTTTGATTTAGTATAGTATGGATCTGATTCTAACTATTGCAGGGTAAGCATGTAAAAGCAAAAATTATGATACACAATAAAAGTTTATGCCATATCTTCTACTTTTATATATTATATAGATATAAATTTCAAGTCACATGTCATCTAACCATACATTTGTACATCAATATTTTATATTGCAAATGTTAACACATTTGTCATTTTCAGTACAAAAGGTAATAGTCTCTCATATGAAAGAAAGACTAAATTGACATATTTTGAGAAAGTTTTGTCCAAATTGACACAAAAAAATTTTAGGGACCAAACTTTGTGAATTTTCGAAAAAAAACACATAATTTAACCTTAATAAAATAACCAAGTGGATGATTGATGAAGTGCTAAATTGGTTGGGAAAGTCCATCATGGGATTGACTTATAACTTGTACCGCTCTTAGTGAAGGTTCAGTTTTAATAACATAGATGATTGATGAAGTGCTACACACAGTCTTGTAAATGGGTGCGATCATACCAACACTAATGTACCAAATCCCATTAGAACTCCAGAGTTAAGCTATTTGGGCGAGAGTAGTACTAGAATGTGTGACCTCTTGGAAAGTTCTCGTGTTGCACCCTATTCTTTTATTCTCAAACCCAAGGGGTTGTCCCAAGTGATGAAGGCCTTGGTCTTGGAGGTATGTTTCTTTTAAGGTTCAATACCTCTTGGGTGCAAACTATTCCTTGGGGCCACACCCTCTGGTGAAAAACCAATGATTTATCCTGATCTGTGTAGGGAAATTTCCGAGGGTGTAGTGCACGGATTCTGTGGGATTAGTTGAAGTGCACACAAGTTGATCCGAACATCCACGGTTAAAAAAAAAAAAAAAAAAAAGATGGTTAAAAAGGAGAAAAATTTTATGATGAATTTTTTTTTTTTAAATAAATTTTAATTTTTTTTTTTTTTTTTTTTAATGCAATTTTAAAAGGGTATTAATATATTTTACTATTTCCTATATAAGTGAGTAGTTAAGGGTTTAATTATCACTTCCTTTACTTGTGTCCTTAAAAAATTCGTTAGCAAAAAGCCAAGAAAGAATAAGGAGGAAATTTTTAAACCCCAAGGATTAATGGGTAGGTAAATGGGCATAAATAGACTAACAAAATTTTTTAAGCCAGGGCCACTCCCTTGGAGTTGGACCATGACTCATGACTCATGTGACACTCAATGGAGGTCTTTTTTCTAAAAAAATAATAATAAACTAGTCACAAACCTGTGCGATGCATAGGAAAATTGTTGAAAATAAAATTTAAATTAATTTTGATTCCTTTTACTTCTTTTGTTGAATAAGTTTTTTTTTTTTTAGTTCAAAATGTTGTAGGCAAGATCGATAAAGAGACTTTACGAATCAGATTTAGGATAGATCCTACTTTTTGGTTTAAAAAAATAACTAAGAAAGTATTTACCATAGGATAATTAAAATTTAATATAATGTAATTTTTCTTTTGACATAAGTTAAATATAGTCTATTTTTATAAAATACGATTCATGTTTATATTTACCATATGGATCATGTTTTCATCCAAAAATAAAATAAAAGATACTTAAAATAAGAAGAAAGACAAATAAATACATGGACACATGATTATATGATCAAACCTAAATAATTTTCATAACTCATTTCAAGCTCACATGGTTTCATTATAACAAATCCATCCATCTTTCTTCATTGCCAGCAACAAAATTAAATGAAATACATAAGAAAAAATAAGAACTCTAAAAATCTTGATGAAAATTGATAATTATGATTGTTATTAAAAGATATTTATATTGTGTTTATATATGGAATATATTTTAGTATTAGATATTAATTATGATTGTGTTTTATATAGGGAATAATATATTCTTATATTAAAGAAAATATGATGTGTCAAAATTCTAATGGAAGGTTTAATAATAATAGAATAAAATTGAAATTCAATTAGAAAATATATATTAAAATAATGAGGTGTAAAATTGTGAGATTTCAAAAGCTTATGTGGCGCAACATGATGAGGTCAACCAAAAATCAAAAAGCTTCGGTTTTACATTATAATATAAATTAATTAATTAATTAAATAGAGGATGATTAATGGAAGTTCAGTTTTTATATAATAGCAAAGTGTGATGTGGGAATGGGTAGGTAAATGGGCATAAATAGACTATTTTAATAAATTACACATTAATAGACCTCAAAAATCAAATGACTCAATTTATTTATGGACTATATTTACTAATTCAGAATAATTCTTCACTAGTCTTGATAACTTCCAATACCAACATCTAAAAGTTGTGGAGTTTGTATACATTGGGATGATTGAACTATGTGGACAAATGAGATAGCCAAGGCTTCATTAAATTTTAAAAAATTAACCAAGTTGTTTGTTAGTGGAGGTTTAATTAATTTTTATTTAAAATAGCAATGAGGGTTGATGAAGTACCACACCTCACACCTCACACATGACTACATGAGTCTTGTGAATGGGTTGGGAAAGCCTATCATGGGCGAGTCGAGTGGATGGTTGATGATAACGCTCTTGTAAAATAACAAACCGGATGGTAATGGGTCATCCGTTGGCCACTACCATTATATGTCCTCTGGGAGATAAATTAACACAATGAGTAGATGAATCTTGTTGGGGTTCTACATGCTAGTTAAAAGTTAAAACTTCTAATTTGCTAAGTATGTATTTGTATCAATCACTATGCAAAATCAAAACATTCAATAATCGTTTTCGATTAGTAAGTAGTTGAAGTGTACTTATATTTAATTGTTATTGAAATTAAGGTGAGGATTTTTCAGTAAATATGGTATTATATTTTTCAAAAATTTCCCCTAATTATATACTAGTAAAAAATGACATGACTAAGGAATTTCACTCATTGGTTGTCCAGTAATGACTTCAGTAAATAAGCAAATCCCTTGTGCAAATTGAGTGTGATCTGGTAATTCTACTATTTTAAAAACTGGATCGGACCACCCAATCAGACTAGGTTGATCGAGAGCCTTAGTATAGAGGGTCCGTCAATTGGCATCCAATTGTTATGCACTTATGCTATCTGCCCTTTGATTTTTTGGGCTCTAATTGATAAGACAAGCCACTTTGATAAAATGTGACCAATTATTGCGTAGATTCATAAAAAATACATCCATTTTATGAGGGGATTTAATTTTGAAGTTTTAAAGATAGATATAATAAGGCATATGATAGAATGAGTGGACTTTTGATAAAGCATAGTATGGATCCGATACTAATGATTGCAGGGTAGGCGTGTAAAAGCAAAAATTATAACACAACAAAAGTCGTGTTCTTTATGGGTTCTAGCTTGAAATGAATCTAGTTAATGATGAGAATTGTGCATTTTACATCTTTGGGGCTACTCTTATATGGAAAACCGATGGATATATAGTAAGGAAAAGCTAGGCTCATGATTTCAGCTGGATCAAGGTGTGCTTTTAATTTAAAAAATTCTCATATTGAAATTGTTTCAAAGAATGATGTTAGAAATATTACAAATTTTATTACACAAATGTTATTAATTGATATGTCAGAATTCATAGAAAAGTTGTGTTTTTACGATTTCGCTTAACTGACATGTAAATTTGTATTATGTGGCAAGATTTTATTGGTTGAATTGGAGGGATTTTGCATCTCTTTGATGCCGCAAATCACCACAGACCAATATGTTTTATCAAGGAAAGAGGAGGAAACCGTTGGGTATGCTGCCACCAACCCTCCCACGTGCCTATTAACTAATTTAGTGTGGGCTTGGGCTTTGTTTTGGTTCATACAGCTAGGTGGGCCTTATGGTTAATGGGCTTATAAAAAAAGTTAGTCATATCCAACCAGAATTTCTAGTGTCCTTCATGAAGGGAACTGGAAATGGACTCCAGTCTCCAGCAAGATAAAAGAATCTGGTCAGGATTTATAAGGGCTTGTTTCATGTAAACTCAGTTCAAAAGGATTTTTTTTCTTGCAGCTCAGCTTGGATGGACTAAGGGCTAATCATTCAGTAAAGGATTGGTGGAGGCTAATGTAGTTTTCTTTTTCTTTTTTTGCTAATAGGCTAATGTAGTTTTCGGAAGATATTCATATTACCAAGCACTCATCTTTGTTTTGGTTAGCAATAAAAAAATATATTAAATAAAGGATAAAACCTAAGTACAGTTTCTTAGATTAGGGCTCTGTTTGTTTCGCTGTAAAATATTTTCCATTGTAAAATGTTTTTGGATGAAAATGATTTCAGGGAAAATGATTTTTTTTCCGTATTTGGTTGCATTCCGGAAAATGCTTCGGAAAATATTTTACAGTATTGTGTGAAAAGATAGAACAGAAGGGGTGGGGGTGAGGCGTACGTTTTTGGAAAATGGTTTACGAAAAAAAAATTCGTAAACCATTTTCTAAATTTTAACAAAGGATTTTCCGGTCAACGGAAATTATTTTCCGTTTGACCACCATTTTATAGCAAAACAAACACTCACAAATCTGAAAATATTTTCCGAAAAATATTTTACAGCGAAACAAACGGAGTCTAGGTACATTAGGTTTTCTAATTGAATTCAAACACATGGTTACATTAACCAATTAAATACAAACAATGTTATCTTTTCCAAGAATATTTAAATTCAATATATTTGAATTCAACTAGGAACTTAATGTACTCGACCTAAGGAACTGTACTTAAGTTTTATCTTTAAATAAAATGAGCTTATGCCTAAAAACATTTGACTTTTGTTTAAATAAGATTAGGCCCGATCCAAAATGAGCCTAGTTGAAAACTGGCATTTGTAAAAAATGATTGAACCAAATAAACTGGCAATATTAAAGAGAAAATGACCCAAAAGCTCACTTGCACAAAAAGA
>BKZX01023945.1:14704-33116 GCA_014362285.1 Fagus crenata
TTTTTTTTTTTTTTTTTTTTTTTTCTCTCTTTTTTTTGTATGGTTTTGATCATTGTATGCTTCCTATATTTTTGAGAATGAGATATACCTGATTTCTCTGACTCTTTGATTGTTCGTTACTCTTTTTTGCAGATGTCTGATCGAGGTAGTGGCAGTGGGGGCCATCGCCGGTCCGATCGCCTTGCGAAGGGCAAGGCTGTGGTTTATGCTCCTGAGAGTTCTCCTGATACAGATGACGAGTACGACGCCATGGAGGACGTTCGTACTCGTGCTGATGCTTCCATCGCCAGGAACCTGCAGGCGGAGCTCGATGCCGAGGCTGCTGGTCTTGTTTCTAGTGCGGCCCGGCCTTCTTCTCGACCTGGAGTTGTCATTGGTCGTAGCACTAGGCCTTTTGGGGCGACTCGTCCTTCTTCATAGCCTAGCGTTACCACTGGCCGCAGTGATACCCCTTCTGACGCACCTCGTCATCCCAGTACCAGGTCGACGGGCGCTCCTCCCACGAGATTGAAGAGGCAGAGGGCTGAGGGGATTCCTTACTCTGCAGGCGCCATTCCCGAGGATTTCGTCGTGTCGGGATTCAGATATCCTCCCCAGGGTGGTATCCGACCACGTTATCCTGTCATTGTCGAGATATCTGACACGCCTCTTCTGACGAACCTCCTTGCCCATCCGTCTTCTTTGGTCCGCCGCTGCCAGGTACCTGCATACTTTCATATGTCTCTTTTGCTCTTGGCTCTTCGCAATCCCCTGTACTGACATTCTTTTTTCGGATTTTGTGCAGGATCCTCCCGAGAGCGTTGGTCGAGATGGATGGTCCGATTTTAGCAGACTCCTAGCGGTTTCTCGTCGGGAGTATAGGGAGTCTCTGACAGAGCTGGGCTTCGGCCCTTTCCTCGGCATCCCCTACGTGTCGGTGTACCACCCGTCAGTGGGGTGTTTTGTGGAGAGGTTCTTTCATCACACCGGGACCTTCCATCTTAGCACCTATGAGATGGCGGTACTTCCCATAGACTGGAGTGCCATCCTGGGCATCCGTTTTGGGGGTAGGGCTCCTCCTAGTGAGCCTATATCTGGCCCTGAGGCTTTGGAGATTTTGGGTCTTGATGATCTTGATGCTATAGATGGCACCAGGCTTCCTTCTGTGAGGGTCCGATACCTGGCGGACATCTTGAGGAGGGATAGGGAGGAGCCTCCTACTGAGCTATGATATCGCTAGTGGGCAGCATATTTCATCTTCAGCTGCTTCCTCGGGAACGACAAGACTACCGTTCCCACGCCCATCGTCAGCATGTTCCGAGACGTCAACGCCTTGAGGGAGTACGACTGGGGAGCACTGACATATGGATTTTACATCCGGGGCCTGCGTCGCTTTTCTCGTCGGGAGTCGATCAGCTTTCTCGGCTTCTGGCAGTTCACCATTTTCTGGGCCTTTGAGCACTTTCCCACTTTTGCTCCCAGCCGGCTTCCGTTGGCCTTTGATCCTAACTTTCCTCTTGCCAGGCGTTGGGATTTTTCTCGGATTCGGAGATTGACCAGTCGTACACTCCTTGAGTTCCGCATGACGGTGGATTGTATCAGGGATGCTGACATTGTCTTTCAACCTTATTCTCCAGCCTTGATCCAGCGCCCTGAGGTATTTAGGGCTGTCGAGTTATCCCATCTGAGGATATGGATCCGATCCCCTCGGTCTTGGGAGCTTCTGCTAGCTGAGCGGACTTTACGGCAGTTGGGTGGCGAGGCCGCTGTTCCTGTAGACCCTTCCCCTTTGATGACTATCGAGGGCTACATTCCGCGAGATCCGAGTGATCCCTACGTGGCAGGGGTGAGTGTCTATCTGAGTCTGGTCCGAGAGGACGTGCCATACCAGGAGTGGTTTGAGCAGGTTTCTTTGGGGTCCCTGATGTCTCTCCACGAGGTCGAGGGTGGCCGTGTCATGGGTGGGATGGCCATGGATAGTTATCATATTCGGTCTTCCGGGCAAATTGAGAGGCTTCAGAGTGAGATACTGCGTCTCTAGCTTGAGTTGTCAGTCTGCGATGATCGCTATAAGGCCGATGTGGATCGACTACAGAGGGAAGCGGCGCAGCGAGAGGGAGAGATGGCTCAGATGCGAGCTGACTTGGCCCAGAGGCAGAGGGATTTGGATTCCCGGGATGCAGAGCTGGCCATCCGGGCTGCCACCATACGGAGATTAGAGGATCAGCTTCAGGGTGTAGGCATTCCTCCTATTACCAGAGCTGGCTCGTCTGGTTTCGGTCAGACTTCTTCTCCGCCACCTCCTGATCCCGTTTCTCGAGACTGGTTCTTTGACGACCCTTTTTCTTCATGATGTATTTTCTGTTTTCTTTTGTCTTCTTTTGGGGCCTTGTATTCTGGCCAGACATTTTGTATTTACATGGGATGTACAGACATTGATCACTGTATATATGACATTTGTGGTTTATGGATAGCACTTTGGTTTACTTTTATGGTTATGTGTATAGACATGTGTATGGATGTATGTTTACGGATGTGTGTTTACGGACATGTTTGGGTATGTGTTTGGATTTACATTTATGGCTATGTGTATGGGTATCGGGTCTCGATCCTCCGCAAGGCCTGGTTCAACAAATATCGGGGCTTACCTCTCCTTGGGGCCCGTTTCCGTCATCATTGGGCTTACTCCTCCACGAGGCCCATTTCGGCAGATTTTGGAACTTACTCTTCCACGAGGCCCATTTTGGCAAATGTTGGGTCTTACTCCTTCACGAGGCCCATTTCAGCAAATTTTGGGACTTACTCTTCCACGAGGCCCATTTCGGCAAATTTTGGGACTTACTCTTCCACGAGACCCACTTCGGCAGATTTTGGGACTTACTCTTCCATGAGGCCCATTTCATCAAATCTTGGGATTTACTCTTCCACGAGGCCCATTTGGATGACTCTTTGAATTTTTCCAATTTTTCTCTGACAAAGATGGAAAAATTTGCCCCAATATGTAGTGTCGAATAAATTTTTCTAGCTTCTTGAAGATAGAAAAATTTTTCCCTAGTATAGAGCAATGCACGCTGATGCGGAGTTCCGGATTTCTTTCTCTATTTCCCTTGCGTCGGGCTGCGATGGCTTCCAGAGAGTTAATCTTCTTCTTTTCGAAATTTTTCAAAACCCTTTTGAAAAATTTTGCCCCAGTGTACCATGGGATTCGCTTATGCAACATTTCTGGGTCATCTTTGCATTTCTCGATTCCCGGGCTGAGCTAGGGTTTCGGGGCCGGTTCTTGACCGCTGAGCCTGGTTCTCGGCTCTCGGGCCACCCCGCTGGTGGAAAATCAATCTTGATTACGTCGCATCAAACGCTTCCCTATAAGATCGGCTTTGATTCGATTTTTGATCTCCGAGCCGGTTTTAGGGTTTTGGGCCGATCTCTAGTCGTCGGGCCGAAATCTTCAATCACCGGACCGCCCGAGACTTTCCCATAGGTGATTTCTCGCCAAATGGCCTTTATTTAGTGCAAGACGGGCCTCTGGGAGTGAGCAAACAGGTTCAAATTCGTGTGGTATGGGAAATAGAGCCGTTGGGATTCCCAATGGGACTCGCGCGTGACCGTCACGCGCCGCGCGTGACGGTTGCGCGCGAGTTTTGCCTTTTTAAAGCTCGATCCTCCTTCGAGCCAGCAACCATTTCTCGAGCTTTTCTCCTCTTTCTTCACTAAAAACTCTTCGTTTTTCCTATTTTTGAGTCTTTTGGGTCCATGGCCTCCTCAAGTGATGATCCCGACTCCTTGGTGACGCTTTGCCTCCACGACTTCCGCGTTGAGCGGAGGAGACATTGGTGGACTCTTCTTGGAGAGGATGACCATGCCGACATCATGGGAATCTTCGGCAAGTTTCCCCCTCTCATGCGGCTACGAGTTGACCGTGGCTTGTTTGAGGCTCTTGCTTCCTTCTGGGATCCGACCCACTGTTGTTTTTCCATCGGGGAGGTAGATCTTGTTCCCACCTTGGAGGAGTATGCTGGGTTTCTTCAGCTGGACAGTCCTTTCAGTGAGACTACCGTCATACCCGTTCAAAGTCCTCAGTCAAACCGAGTCTTGGAGAAGTATTTGGGTTTGGCCTCCGCAGTCTTGCGTCCGGAGATCATCCGACCGGAGGAGACTTGGCGGAAAGCCAACATTTCTTTGGATCTGCTGATGAAGTACTTCTCTCGGAGTGTCTTTCCATCGGAGCTTGCAGGGGATTTCATTGCGGGCAAGAGGGGATGGAAGAAATTCCGGATCAATGCCTTCAAGATCACCTTTGCCGGTATTTTTCTCTTTCCTACTTCTGTTGGTAGGATAGATTTGGAGGTCATTCCTCTGGTATTTAGTAAGGGCAGGTCTATCATCCCTGCCATATTGTGCGAGACCGTGCGGTCTTTATCTTATTGCATGAGACGGGGAGAGGGGGCCCCGATGTTCTGTGCACAGTTCCTTCAACATTGGTTCTGCAGTCACTTGCAGCATTTCTATCGCCTCCAGACTCCTTATCACTTTGAGAGGTATACGGTGAGATAGACCGTCAATACAGCAGTTCCTTTCACCGGCAACAGTCGTGACTGGGCGTTATACCTCCTTGACTTGCCCTTGAGTGAGTGGTCTTGGAAGGTCACTTGGGGGCCCGCAGTGTGGATACCTTGGACTCATTGTGCTCTCTTCGATGGAGTGCCCCTTCCTGGGGTGTGGGGTTGTACAGGCTATTATCCTAGCCTTGCCCTTCGTTAGTTCGGCGGTGTTCAATACCCACCTCGTCTAGGTGACTTGGATGCGGTGACTTTCGATTACATTCCTGGTGAAGATATGTGGAGGCTCCTTTTCAGGATCGAGGATATTTTGGGAGGCCGCCTTTCGGAGATGGTCCTCATCGAGGGTGGTCTTCATGGAGATAGCTCTGTCACTCCTGATTTTATTGAGTGGAGAGAGGGGTGGAGTCCTTCTTTTACTCTCAGGCCTACCATACGGCCAGGTGCATCATATTCTTCGGTGTCTCGCTCTCTTCGAGCTTCAGCTCCTACTGGTTAGTCCAAAAAGGTCGCTGTTTTGGAGAGAGAGCTTGAGGAGGCTCGGACTGAGCTGTCATCACTACGCCTCGCCCGGGCATCTGAGAGAGAGGAGTCTGCGGCTCGTGTGGAGTCTATGCGGAGCACCTTGCATCACAACAGTGTGGCGGTGGCGAATCTTCGCCGCGACTTGGAGGTGCAGAGAAGGAATGTCTCCACTCTCTGAACGATGAATGACTTCATTCGCGAGCAACTCGAGATTTCCGAGGCAGCTAAGGATCATATGGAGGAGACCCTGACTGAGACCCAAGGACAGTTAGAGACTAAGCAGGTTGAGAGGACTCGAGTCCAGGATGAGTTTAACTCTCTTTGTTCATACACCCAGGCTCTGGTTGATCCTTCCACAGGTCGTCCTCATGACATTGTGGCTCTCTGGCGAGCACTAGATGAGAGCGAGGCGGCACTTATATCTGCTCGTACTTCTATGGGGGCCATGCGGGTCCAGATCAGCGTTCTTTAGGGTGACAATAGGGTTTTGCAAACTGAAGTGGATTTGGTACATGATGCTCTTGAGTCCAATGCTTCTTGGCTCAACCAGGAGGGTTTCCCTGTGGTCACGGCTCTTCATCAGGTTAACCAGGTGATGGATTCTCTGGGTGCTAGGGCTCGCGCCGTCTTGGAGGAGCACGATGAGGGGGATCCGGCCCTTTCCACTGCCTTGGGGAGATTCTGCAGAGAGACCTGCATACGTCTTGGTCATTAGTTAGTATACTTCAGGTAGCAGTGAGTAGTCAGTAGTTTTTGTATTCAAATGGTGAGTCATTCATAAATCCGAGTCGGATCATGCATGGCTCCTATTTTTAACTTCTAAGTTGATATATTTAGACATGCTTTCAAGACATCATGGAAAATCAATGTATGTGTTTATGAGTTTAGCATGAATGAATGAAAGCACGAATTTTGTCTATGAATGTTTGTATAAGAATCTATGAATTTGACAAAGTTTAGCTTTTTATGAATCCATGGTAAAAATTGAATATTGTTGTGGAAATGAATATGAAAATTTACAAATTTAAAAGAGATCGGCCTTTTATGAATGGACATGATATGGGCGAATGTGAAGATCTAATGATATGTCACTTTGAAACTGGATATTTGGAAGGATACACTTGCGCTCCACCTCTTGACTCCCGAGCATTCTCTCTATATCGAACGAACCGTACTGCTCAAAGGATAACATAGGTCGTTCTTTCGTCGAAAATCTTTTCACCGCATAACAACCCCGATCACTAGTCTCGCACTGACTTGATGCCCGCCTTGTTGTGATACGGGCCGGTTTTTTTTTTTTTTTTTTCTTCTTCACGTTATTTTTGCCTATGGCGCCTCTTTCAAGGTTTTCACCACACCCGTGTTAATTTTAGCCATATATTACCCTTGGCTTACGCCAAGTCTAGCTTTCCACGTTACTTTTGCCCATGACGCCTCTTTCGAGGTTTTCACCATACCCGTGGTAATTTCATCCGAGGGCAACGTCCTTACGGATTTTCGTTGCTTCCCGGGTCTTCTTTGGAATTATCGAAATAACAAACTGGAATTTTTTATGAATATTCCTCTTTGATTAAATCGACTAAAGTTACACATGGTACTTGATTACAGAATCAGAATTGATGGGTGACCGGAATTCTTCACCATCCATATCAGCCAGAATGATTGCTCCTCCAGAGAAGGCTTTCTTCACCGCGTACGGACCTTCATATGATGGTGCGAACTTTCCTCATGAATCTGATAGGGCCATGTTCCTCTTCTTCAGAACGAGATCTCCGGGCTGGAAAGTGCGAGGTCGAGCCTTCTTGTTGTAAGCTCTTTCGATCCATCTCTAGTAGAGCTACCCGTGGCACAGTGCTACCAGTCTCTTTTCATCTATGAAGTTCAGCTGCTCATACCGTGCTTGGGCCCATTCGGCTTCTTCCAGCTGAGTTTGCGACATGATTCTTAAAGACGGGATCTCTACTTCAACCGGCAGTACTGCTTCCATCCCGTATACTAGAGAGTAGGAGGTGGCTCCAACGGAGGTCCTCACTGATGTTCGGTAGGCACACAAAGCGTAAGGCAGGTGTTCGTGCCAATCTTTGTATGTCTCCGTCATCTTGCTTATAATCTTCTTCACATTTTTGTTGGCGGCTTCTACAGCTCCGTTCATCTTTGGACGGTATGGAGCAGAGTTATGGTGTTGGATCTTGAACTGCTGGCATAGCTGATCCATCATACGGTTGTTCAGGTTGGAAGCATTGTCGGTGATGAGCATTTCTGGCATTCCGTAACGGCAGATAATGTTGTTCTTCACAAACCGGGTGACCGCGACTTGAGTGACATTCTTGAAGGAACATGCCTCCACCCACTTGGTAAAATAGTCGATGGCCACCACTATGAATTCATGCCCGTTAGACGCTTTTGGAGTAATTGCACCAATTACATCCATTCCCCAAGCCGAGAAAGGCCATGGAGAGGCCATAGTGTGGAGATACTGGGGAGGTGCGTTCTTGCAGTTCTGATACATCTGGCATTTGTGGCATGTCTGGACATGTCTGATGCAGTCCCTTTCCATTGTTAACCAGTAATAGTCAGCTCTCATAATCTTTCGAGCCAGGAAGGGTCCGTTGGCGTGGGCTCCCATCAATCCCGCGTGCATCTTATGAATTAATCGATTAGTTTCCTCTGCATCTACACATCATAGGAGGGTGGCATCATGAGTCCGCTTGTACAGAATCTCTCCGCTCAAGAAGAACTGGAAGGCCATCCTTCTAATGTATTTCTTCTCATTTTCGGTCGCCGGTGGTGGATACTCTCTGTCTTGGATGAAGCGCTTGATATCGTAATACCAAGGCTTATTGTCTATTTCTGCCTCGACATTCATGCACTCTTCCACGCACACACAGTATGCCGGAATATCTCGAGTCTCGATCCGTAATGCTCGCACATCATCCCCTTCTACTAGCTTGATTAGGCTTGCCAGTGTGGCGAGCGCATGAACAAAGTGATTGTGAGCTCTTGGGGTGTACGTGAAGGTGATATACTTGAACTTTGGGACTAGCCGGCTGATGTATCGTTGGTACGGGATGAGCTTGGGATCCCAAGCTTGCCATTCTCCGTTAGTCTGTGACACTATCAGCAGAGAGTCTCCGAAGACTTCTTGTTCATAAGCACCGAATTCTAAAGCCGCTTGCAGACCGACGATGCATGCTTTGTACTCGGTCATGTTGTTGGTGCAGTCAAACCCCAGCTTAACGGCGATAGGAGTTTGTTGTCCCTTTGGCGATACCAAGACCGCGCCAATGCCACTTCCAACAGAGTTTGCTACTCCGTCAAAGTAAAGCTTCCACCTGCCGTGATTGTCTTCGTCGACTGTCATTACGTCCTCGTCCAGGAATTCTGAGTCCATCAGCTCTAACTGCTTAGACAGGTAATTTGCCAAGTAATCAGCTATGGCTTGCCCCTTGATCGCTTTTCGAGCCATAAATAAGATGTCGAACTCAGATAGGAGAACTTGCCACCGTGCGATCTTCCCAGTCAAGGCGGGCTTTTCAAAGATGTACTTTATCGGGTCCATTCGGGCTACCAACAAAGTGATGTAGTAGAGCATGTACTGTCTCAGTTTCTTGGAGGTCCAAGCCAGTGCGCAGCACGTCTTCTCAACCAACAAGTAACGGGTTTCTGGCTCGGTAAAATTCTTGCTAAGATAGTAGGTTGCTTGCTCTTTCTTCCCAGTCTCGTCTTGTTGTCCCAACATGCAGCCTATGGATGTTTCTTGGACTGTGAGGTATAGAATGAGGGGACGTCCTGGAGTTGGCGGAACCAAGATGGGTGGGTTAAGCAAATACTCCTTGATCTTGTCAAAAGCTTTTTGGCAATCTTCTGTCCACTTTATCTTCATGTCTTTTCTCAGCAGCTTGAATAGAGGTTCGCAGGTCGCAGTGAGCTGTACAATGAAGCGAGCTATGTAGTTGATCCTTCCCAAAAAGCTTCGGATCTCTTTCTCTGTCTTCGGCGCGGGCATGCTTCGTATGGCTTGGACCTTTGCGAGATCAATCTCAATTCCCCTACCGCTGACAATGAAGCCTAATAACTTTCCGGATGTGACGCCGAAGACACACTTGTTCGGATTCAGTCTGAGCTGATACTTCTTCAGTCGCTGGAACAGCTTTCGTAGGTCTGTGAGATAATCTTGTGCGGTACGAGACTTAGCAATCATGTCATCTACATAAACCTCTATCTCATGGTGAATCATGTTGTGGAAGAAGGTGACCATGGCCCTTTGATAAGTGGCTCCTGCGTTTTTCAGACCAAAAGGCATGACATCGTACACGAAGGTTCCCTAATGTGTGACGAAAGCAGTCTTGGATTTGTCTTCTTCGGCCATTTTGATCTGATTGTACCCTGAGAATCCGTCCATGAATGAGAACACGGCATTTGTTGCTGTATTGTCGACTAGGGTGTCAATCTGAGGTAGAGGAAAGTTGTCCTTCGGGCTGGCTCGGTTTAGGTCCCGATAATCCACGAACATTCTAACTTTTCCATCCTTTTTCGGCACTGGGACTATATTGGCTACCCAGTCCAAATAGGTTACTGTGCTTAGGAAATTTGCCTTCAATTGCTTTTCCACTTCCTCCTTGATCTTCAAAATGACTTCAGGCTTCATTCGTCGCAGTGCTTGTTTCACGAGCTTGCATTCTGGTTTCAGCGGAATCTTGTGGACCATTATGTCTGTATCTAGGCCCGGCATATCTTGGTAAGACTAGACGAAGATCTCATGGAACTCTCTTAATAGTGTGATGAGCGCCTCCTTTTGCTCTGCGGTGGAGCGGGTCTCAATCTTGACTTCTCTCGGCTCTTCACTTTCATCGGCCAGATTTATGATCTCCAACTCCTCTATGTTGGGTTTGGACCCCTCGTCTTGTCTCTCTAATGCCTCAAGGATGTCATTTGGCAATTCGATTTCTTCGTCAGAATTATCTATGTTATCCAGTGAGCAATTCGTTTTGTTGTCAATTTCGGAGACGTGGGATCGTTTGAGGTTTTGCGTGTAATCCTGGAAAGGATGGCGGATGGAAAAACGGTAAGAAAATTAAAAAGGGAAGCCATTCGTTTTGTACGATGGCGCGTTGGATTTATTTTGTGCATATTGGAATATTTGAGGTAAAGAAATTCATGGAATAAACACGTGACATATCATTTGAAATATGAAAACGGAAATATTACAATGATGAAATGATTATGATTGTAGCATGATGTCTTGAAAGCATAAAATAAACATAGAAACCCGAAATTGTTCGATACAAAAATTCCCGAGCTATTGATAGACTCAAAACCCGAGTTACCAATAGTTGGGATACCGCTTACTCATTGCTACTTGAAACACGCTGTAGCAATGGCACACAGGTCCACATCTTGGCTTTTTCTCCCTGTTGGCAGTGGCGGGTCGGTGGTGTGGTGGAATCCTCCTCCTCGGCGATGGTATGGATGCTCAACCCTTCAACCATGTAGCCAGCATGTTCTTCTTCAGCAGTGGTGGTGGTGATGTTGCTTGGTGGTGGTGTTTCGAGGTTGTTTGGTGATAGTGGCTTGACTTGCTTTTCTTCTTCTTTGGCAACGGGGGTGCTGTCTGGGTCTTTGGCTGGTGGTAGTGGCTTGGCTTTCTCTTCTTCTTCTCCCTCAGTAAGTGCTGGTAGGGATGACATGCTCGATTCTTCTTTGATCTCCACGATCACCTCATTTACTCCTGGGTCGGGGATGACATAGGGTTCTTCATCTTCCTTCAAATCCAAATATTTCAGAATCGAATGGGGATTGAAGCGGTACTGTTCCAAAAAGGCTCTTGCCAAATCCTCCCAACTGGTAAGGTCCCTCAGCTGATAGAACCAAGCGGCCGCTTGTTTTGACAGGCTCTCAAGGAATACCGAGATCATCAAAAGCTCGTTCTCCAAGTGTAAGGCCATTTTCTCGCCGTATTTTTGCAAATGGACCTCCGGATTCCCATTCTCATAAAATATCTCAAATTCTGGCGTCTCAAACCCAGGTGGCGCTATCAGGCATGGGAATTGGAATAGTTTGGAGAAATCAATGTTCCTCCATTCGTCAGTGTCATCCTCCATGAAGTATCCATTGTCGTCTCCTTCATCCAGTAGGTCATCGAGGTCCATCTCATCCTCTACGATGTCATCTAGGTTGAGCTCCGCGTACCAGTCAAGGTTCGATGGGTCGTATGACTGGCAATCTCCTCCAGATGGTATCTCCTCTTTCTTTACCAACCCCTTTTCCGCCAGGTTGGCGACCTCTTTCTTAAATTCCTCGCAACATTCTAAGCTGTGCCTTCTTGCCCCCAAGTGGTATTCGCAGGCATCCCCTATTGATGGTCCCGGTGGTGCTTCTAACAGGGTGATGTGTCTTTGCTTCTCCAAGGTATAAAAGAGACGCCTCCACGAGATACGCTCCTCGCCCCCTTCCTCTATCTCAACCATGTTTACACCTCCTTCTGGATGGTTGGGCAAGGGATTGGTAGTAATGTTGGGTAGACCTTCAAACTTCAAGATTCCATGGTCGATTAGGTCTTGAATCCGATGTCTCAGATGGTTGCAATTCTCTATTGTATGTCCTACTTCTCCAAAGTGGAAGTCGCAGGTTAAGTTCTGGTTGAAGTCTTTGGGTTGTGGTCCGATACGTGTCCTTTGGCCGACAGGCGTAATCATCTTCTTCTTAACCAGCAAAGTATACAGTTGTGGGACTGGAATTGGCAATGGTTGGAACTGCCGAGGCTCTGTCCGGGACAGCCTAGGAATGTGGAAGGCTGGCCTTCTTGGAGTTGGTAGAGTTTGGGCCGCCTTTGACAGGCTGAGGGTTGGGTAGATCTCTCTCTGTCTTTTGTTGATCATTGCCTTCTTCTTTTCCTCCATCTGTTCGGTCATCCGATGCATGAACTGTAGCAAGAAATTAAACTTTGTCTCTAGCGCCGCTACCCGAGCCTCCAATCCTCGGAGTTTGCTTGCTTCTTCCGCCATTTAATCGTGAATGTAGATACAACCTAGAGAGGTAAACAACGTCAAGTTAGATTTTGAATTCACAGTTGAGTGCATGACCTTGGCTTACTTTGCGGGTAAACCATGGCTAAGTATGTATGCGTATGTATGGTATGCATGAGTGCAATATGTACTGATGATCAGATGGATTTTCCCATTGGGTTGCCAAAATTGGCGAGCCTTTCGGCTTATGGCTTCATTTTGGGTGACCATCATCGGTCGATGTGGGATGACACAGGTAGATGTCTACACATAAAGTTAAGGACTTATGTATGTACATGGCGGTCTCGTTAACAAAGAAATAGGTTTTCATACTATCACAAATTTGACGTGCCTTTCGGCGCTTGGTTCCATTTTCGAAAGATTTTTGGGGAACCGGTGTCAGGTGGTATGAAAGTCGTATTCTTGGTTGAACACAATGGGTGAACATCTACATTCCTATATAGAGTTTAGAACTCTTAAGGTTCATACATGTACGGACTTATCAACGAAGAGATGGACTTTCACACTATCAAAATTTGACGAGCCTTTCGGCGTTCAGTTCCATTTTGAAAATTTTTCGGGAACCGACGTCTGTTAGTGTGAAGGTCATACTCTTGGTTTGACATGACAAGACTCTACACACAATGGCTACAAGCGTACTAACGAAAAGATAGACTATCACATCTTATCAAAATTTGACGAGCCTTTCGGCGTTCGGTTCCATTTTGAAAATTTTGGAGGGAACCGACGTTGGTTGATGTGAGGGTCATACTTTTGGTTGGATATGACAGGACTATGTACATGACGGGTACGAACGTACTAACGAAAAGCTAGACTCTCACATTACTGAAAATTTGACGAGCCTTTCGGCGTTCGGTTCCTTTTTGAAAGATTTTTGGGAACCGATGTCGGTAAATGTGAGGGTCGTACTTTTGGTTGGATACGACACGACTCTATACATCCCATGTAGAGTTTGGAACTCTTAGGGTTTGAGTGGTTTGCAACGGGTATGGACAACGTGGTCATTCTATCCCTTTATCAAACAATGACATGCAAAGAAAGGTTTAGATAGATAGAACCTGGCTCGGCTCCAATTATTTTATTACCACCTGGAAATAGCACAACGCTTTTCCCTTTACTCATTTTGAAAAGACACATCCTATTTTCGAGTATACTATCTTAGGTTGGATGTTCACTCGGTTGGCTTTTACCAGAGCCCTCACAGGTAAGTTTTCTACTCTATAGCTTACTATATGCAACATGGTATGACACGGTTTGGAATTCTGTTTCCTAAAGGGGCCGATGATCATGCCCATTTCGTCCTCCCGAAGGAAGTCAAAAAGGGTATTAGATCACCGGGGAAGCACTTGCACGCCCCCCTCGATCTCCACGGGTGTGGAGGGAGAAGGGTGGATTCTCGTGTTCCATGTCCTAGATATAAAAGGGTTCGTGGTGGAGCCTGTACCAGCCCAGCCCCACCTGAGTCCGGGTTCGACCCAAAAGTCCAATGAGGGTAAATGTCATGATTTTGAAAACAAAAGGAAAAAGACTTTTTTGTACAAAGCACAATATATAATATGTGTTGCATAAAATAATTCTCTATCCTATGTTCGCAGTTTATATGTACAAGAATATAGACATGCTAAACTCAAAACACTATATAAGATGAAATAAAGAGGGTAAATCAAACAATGAATACCAACAAATATATACACACATGCTTAGCAAAGAAAACACCGAAAGACTATAGGCTTAAACCCTCTAAGTCCCTAGTGGAGTCGCCAAGCTGTCGACATCGGCGGAAAAATTTCTTATCTTTTTTATTTATTTTTATTTTTCCTTGATAACGACCCCCATTTGGCGAGTGTTGTGTGTGATCTCTATCTCTTTTCCGTTTTGAGATATGAGTTGTGTGTGTGTGGGAACCTATATACGTGTGTGCGTATGAGCACAAATTTGGAGTCGCCACCAACCATGGGTCTTGGCTCGCGGACCAAGTTGCAGCAGGTCGGAGAGAATCTACGTGCAAACGTTGCCTCCCAAATAGGCTGTTTTGTCAACAACACTTAGCAAAATTTGGCTAAGTGTTGGACCGTTTTTTCACAGTTTTGACCATAACTCTCTCGTTTCTCGTCCGTTTTTGGCCTGTAAAGTGCCGAATCGAAGCTCTCATCATGCTCTTCAGAATGGTTAAGGAGCGGTCAGTTCGATTCAGCTTTTGGTCTGGTCAACAGTCTGGTCAAACCTTGGTTAAACTTGGTCAACCTTGGTCAAACTTGGTCAAATTTGGTCAAAACTCTCCAAGCTCAGGGAAATGTATCCCGAACCACGTTTTGAGGGTTTCTCAGCATAGTGGACCCTGTTCGGATCAGGAACGGCTCGGTCAAACCCCGGTCAACACTCGGTCAACCTTGGTCGGATTTCGGGAAATGTGCCCCGGACCATGTTCTGAGGTTATTTGGTGTGATAAGCCTTCGTCGGATCAGGCCGACTTGGTTCGGGCTGTCTCGTTTTGCGTGTCGACACCCGAGAAAATCTCGTGGGTAAAAATGGGGTTATGACAAAGGGAGAGGGTAGCGCAAGCTTTCCGAAGATACCAAGAACGTCGAAAACCGACTTCGGGAGCTAGGTCAAATATGCGCGCAAACACAGACAAAAAGCGAGGAAAAATGGACCGAAGATTTGGTGCATTTTTCTCCCGGACAACCGCCTTCGCGCGCAGAGTCTTTCCGACTCACTGCAAGTTGACCCGCGGGCCCGGGTGCATTGGAAAGATGACGACTCCAGCTACGATGTGCAATTCTCGGTTCGCCGGTGGCATCCCCCATTTGACCGGAATCTTCGCCGAAAAAACACGCAAAAACAGCTCCGGCACCCCGACTTCCGAGAGGCATAACTCTCCCGTCCAAACTCTGATTCGGGCAAACTTTATATCTTTGGAAAGTAGACGTCGAGCGCTTTCTGACGATATGCTACATGACCCATTTTGAGTACCAGAAGGCCTCCAAAACTGCCCTAAAAAATCAGGTCAGAAAAGGGTATGCGCACGAAAACCGAGGAGGATTCGGAGGAGGGGCTGCGTGGCAGATAAGACTGCCACGTGCCAAGCTGTACGACTCGCGCGGCATCATCACGCCCCGCGCGTCATGATGCCGCACGAGGCGTGCAACTCCGCCTATAAATAAAGCCATACCCCCCCCTCATTTACACGATTTTGCTCGGGCTCTAGGCTCCTTGAGCGTTAGAATAGGCAGAAATAGGGGTTTTAGGGGTCTTTAGGAGGGGTTTTTGGGTAGGTTTAGAGTGAGAGACTCCTCTCTAGGTACTCTCTCTCTCTAAGCTCTTTCTCTCTCATTTCTTCTCTCTTTTTCTTCCTTTTTAGTGGAGGTGACTAGTGATGATCCCTAAAATGGGAAGGGATTCACAAGGATCCACTCATGTTTATATTTCCTAATCTATTTATTGCATTATTTATGCTTTCTAGTCTATTTATTGCGTTATTATGCTTTCTAGTCCATTTATTGCTTTATTATGCTTTCTAGTTCATTTATTGCTTTATTCATGTTCTTCTAGTTCATTTATTGCTTTATTTATGTTTATTACGCACTTGTGAATATTGTATTGTGAATATCCCCCTTTCCCGTGTGTTTGGGTATGACAATCCCGAATGGCTTTGGCGGATTACATAAGTCCTCCATGAGGCCGTAACAACCGTGTTAGCCCACGAGGTATTTGACCCAAAAAACACACCCCCGTGTTTAAATACCGTCATTTACCGCTTTATCACATTGTGATTATTTTCTTCCCCATTTTTCCCCTTTGTAAAATGGGCGTGATAATCCCGATTGGTCGTAATGGATTATGTGAGACCTCAAAAAGGCATTAACCATCACGTAATTCCATAGGGCATTGGATCCATAAAAACCCACCTTTGTTTTAGATTCATACTTGCTTTAAATTTATTTATTGCTTTCCGTAATGCCTTAAATTCATTTATTGCTTTATTTATGTTTACTACGTTGTGAATATTATAGTGTGAATATCCCCTACTTTTCCCCTTTGAAAAATGGGTATGACAATCCCGAGTGGCTTTGGTGGATTATATAAGCCCTCTATGAGGCCTTAACAACCATGTTAGCCCACGAGGTATTTAACCCGAAAAACATACCCCCATGTTTAAATACCGTTATTTACCGCCTTATTACGTTGTGGGTATTGTTACTTTCTCCCCCTTTAATTTTGGGCGTGATAATCCTGATTGGTCGTGGTGGATTATGTAAGACCTTAATGAGGCATTAACAACCACGTAATTCCATAAGGCATTGGACCCACGAAAATCCCGTGTCTTAGACTTATTACCGCTTTAAATACATTTATTGCTTCCCGTCATGCTTTAAATTTATTTATTGCCATTATTTCATTATTTACTACGTTGTAAATATTGTTTGCCCATCCCTTTTCTTTCCTTGAATTTTGGGCATGAAAACACTGATCGGTATTGGTGGTTTTAGGTAAGTCTTTCAATAGCACTAAACCCCATGTAAATCCATGAGGCGTTGGACCCGCAAAATCGCCAATGTATTTTTAAGAATGATTTTCACTCATATAAGTCCTATTTGGCATCAAAGGTTTAGGTAAGTCTTTCAATAGCACTAACCCTTTCTGTAAGCCTGAGAGGCATTGAAACCCCAGAGGCATTGAAACCCCCTTTTCAAAATGATTTTCACTCATATAAGTCCTATTTGGCATAAAAGGTTTAGGTAAGTCTTTTAATAGCACTAACCCTTTGTGTAAGCTCGAGAGGCATCGAAACCCCTTTTCGAAATGATTTTCACTCATATGAGTCCTATTTGGCATCAAAGGTTTAGGTAAGTCTTTCAATAGCACTAACCCTTTGTATAAGCCCGAAAGGCATTGAAACCCTTTTCCAAAATGATTTTCACACATATAAGTCCTATTCGGCCTCGAAGGTTTAGGTAAGTCTTTCAATAGCACTAACCCTTTGTGTAAGCCCGAGAGGCATTGAATCCTCTTTAAATTGCTTTATTTTATTCATGTAAATCCTAAGGTTGTGTCGAGATTCGAGTAAGTCTTTCAATAGCATCGAATCCCAACCCCACGAGGTCTTGACTCTTTCCCTAAAAATTCTCACATTGTCATAAATTACACTTTGCGATTAAGCATTATATTTATGTCAACCCATATTTGCCATCCTCATTCATTTTTATGACTTATGTGCTGTAAACATGCCGTGATCATCCCATACTCATTCATTCTTGTGATTTATGTGCTGCAACCATACTGTGATTACTTTGTTTGAATGTTTTACCATTTTGATGCCACGATTACTTGCTTGCTTGTTTATCCGCTTTGATATAAAAAATGTGATTAAAATACACTTTGCCATGAAAACTTTAAAAAGAGTAAACATGGTAATGTGGGCGTTAGAAACGAAGTTGGTGCAACCTAAGGGCAATGGTTCGCCCTAGCTTCTGGGACACCATGGTATGAGTCCTTTACACGGGAGCGTGGCTGGTACGTGCTTTCGTGTAAGGAATTCTACACGTTCTAACTCCCATAAGATCATGGTCTAAAATTCCCCAAAGTGTGAATTAATCATCCAAAACCCCGCCATTTGACGGACCGCTTTACTCTTGGAAATCAAGGGTAAAGAGATCCCGAATATGGCACCAAAAACATTAATTGTTTGTCCCGACACTAGGTGTTAGGATTTCGAGTGTATCCTACCACTGAAACGCCCAGAAATTTAAAAGATACAAAGATGAGGGACGGTGAAATAAAGAGTCTAATCAAAACCGAACGAAGTCACATTGCGTTTGCCATTTTTGGTACATCACACGAAGGAAATTGGGATATTTGTTCATAATTAAAACCAACAAACCTAGACTTAGCAAATAAAGGGAACACTAGAAGGAAGGTAACCGTTTTCTTAAACGGATGTCGTGGGGTGCCTAACACCTTCCCCACGTATAAGCAAACTCCCGAACCCATCTCTGGTTCAAGACCATTTTGTTGTAAATGTCTAAACAAGATAAAATCTATTAGACATAGGTGTCCAATCACACCTTAAATTTCCCATGATTGGTGGCGACTCCAAACTTGTGCTCACACATGTCATAACCCCATTTTTACCCACGGGATTTTCTCGGGTGTCGGCACGCAGAACGGGACAGCCCAGACCGAACCAGTATGATCCGACAAAGCCCCGCCACATCAAATACTCCCAAGAAGAAGGTCCGGGACACATTTCCCAAGGTTTGACCAAGTTTGACTAGGTTTGACCAAGTTTGACTAAGGTTGACCAAGTTTGACCAGGGTTGACCG
>BKZX01023947.1:0-15575 GCA_014362285.1 Fagus crenata
TAATTACAAAGGCCATTGATCATTGAACTAAAAATAATAATAATAATCCTTTTTCAAAGGTTGATCTAAAAACAAATTCATGGCACACGTTTTTACTCTTGATTCTAAAACCTTTCATTAGGGATGGAATCATAAATGAATATAAATTATAGTTCCTTGGTGATCATGTTGACGTAATGAAATAGCAAGGAGAAAAATACGTCGTTCTCATTATGATAAAACCCAAAAATCCACTAGGGGTCCCTAATTCACAAGGAATAGAGAAAATAAAGTGGAGAGTCTTTCTAAATATTATTAATGAGAAATCTGTATGCCTTGGAGGCTACTAATTCAATATAAATATTAAAAAACTCTTAGGGTTGCTAGAAAACTCTTAGGAAACTCTTGAAAAACCCCAATTCGCGGGAGGCATGAAATAGAAAAAATTGCCAAAAACTGAAAAGTTGAGTTGATTACGAAATCAAGTACTCCTAATGATGGACAAAACAAACGGGACCTATTCTGATTTTTATATTAAAAATTAAAATAAAAAGGATAATTACCATAAACAATAAATTTGACTAATCAAAAGCCTAAACTAAGGAATTTGCCTAAAAAATGGTAGGACCCATGGCCAGTAGACAATGAACCTTGATCCCCGTGACAATACCAATCAATACACTAAATTTCAAGCAATTTTGTTGTTTGCGCCAATGATTTCTACTAGAGTTTTTCTACTTTTCGAGCTTGCGTGTTGAATTATGACAGTTTCATTGTTCCAAAAACGCATGTGATGTTTGTTCTAAATCACATGTTTGTGCCACTAGGCATTTGGCTTAGTGGTGCAAGGAATCCCTTCCCCCCATTTGGCAGAGGTTCGAATCCCCTCTGCCCTCCCCAAATAGTGTGTACGTGTGTGTAGTGTAGATTTCTATCTCAAGATAAAAAAAATCACATGTTTGTTAAGTATTTTATTTTGGGGGACCACCATTAAAATTATTAAGAAATAGCCTAATTTGTGAACGCCAAAACCAAGTTTTACCTTTTTTCAGGCAGCCATGACCACATGGAAATTGGATTTTATTTTATTTTATTTTTTTTTAGCAAATAAGAGTAATTATTCAATCAAAAAAGAAAGTATACCATGTTTATACAGAACAATAGACAAGCTCAAACTACAAAGGCTTGATCATTGAGTTAATAAAATATTTTTTAAAGGTTGATCTAAAAGAAGATTATTCATGCCACACATTTTCATTCTTGATTCAAAATCATTTCATTGGATTGAGGGATGGAATCATAAACAATATAAATCTATAGAGCCTTGGTCTCATGTTTGAAATGTATATAATTCTTAAGAAAAAGCCTCATTTATGAAGGCCAAAACCAAGTTTTACTTTTTCGGGAGAGCCATGACCCCACGGAAATTGAAATGATAGCGTAATTCCCAAAGTTGTATATTCCATTTCGGCACCCGTTTTGGTTTGGCCATTGGAATAGGATATTTCGGTACCGGTCAATACCGGCGTTCCATTTCGGGTTTACCGCAAATATATATATATATATATATTGATTTACTCCTCTATATATTTATTCATCAAAATTTATAATTTGTTAGTTAATAATCTTTTAAATTATAAGCACATATCAATCTTAATATTAATAATAATAATAAGCTTACACTTGTATTTTAAATAATAAATAATAGAAATATGAAGAAAAGTGAATCACATCAGAGTTTTAAAAAAAAATTGAAGTGACCAAATTGCCCATAGTGTAGTAAACTAAAAGTTCACTATACACCCCTATCCTAATGAAATCTCCTCCACCACTAGAAAAATGACAACTCACCTCTACTTTTAACCAACCAATCACTTCCTTCTCTTTCTTCTTTCCTTCTTCTCCATCTTCAGTTCACCCACGGAAATTTCTTCTTTCCTTCTTCTCCATCTCCTTCTTCTCCAAATTTACAAATAAACAAACACACAAAAAAAGGTATGGCCTTGGCTTTGTCATCATTGAAACCATTGTGGTCCTCCTCCTCCACTTCAGCATCATCTTCAACCCAAGACTCATTGTCTTCTTCTTCTTCCTTCAGCTACCGTCCTGCTGTTATTCTTCCAACTAAGCTTCCATTTTTTTCTCTCTTATCTCTTCCACAGTGTGATGTGGTTGAAGGGAGGCGGCAAGGCTTGAAGGTTGAAGCTGGAGGCGGCTGGTGGAGGCGGACTGGCAGAGAGATCAAAAGAGAGAGGAGAGACCGAGAGATCAAAAGTTTTGATCTGTTTCAGGGCCGGTTAGGTGAAAAGAGAGAAAAAAGTAAAAAATAAAAAAACCAAAAAGTATTCCGGCCGGATTAAGCATACCGGCTGAAACAGGCCAAAACTTTACTCGAGGTGGAACATGGGGTTGCCTCGTACCGGTTTGCATACCGGTATGAGATTTTCCGTCCGTTCTGGCTGGAACGGAATGGAATATACAACTATGGTAATTCCTTCCTTAATTGGATTGTAGTTAATTAATTGTGTAACGATACAAAAACGCTACCAAATTTTCTTACTTTGTATTCCTGAAATTGACCCAAACACTTGTTAATTTAATACATGATAAAAGCATTTCAGGTAATAGTATTTCTAAAAGAGGAGATATCCTTTCCATTGAGTTGGCAAATCAAAAAGAGTTATCGTTTGGGGTGGGATTAGATTAAGGGGAAACCAGGCTTATCTAAGAAAAAAAGCATTTTGAAGTACAAAATTGACGCAGTATTCATTCATTATATCTGTTTGAATAATAGTTAATTAATTAATTAAATATTTTTAAACCATTGATAATTTATCAAGGTTTTCAATAGTGATTACTATGCGGCCGTGGGCGGCCACGTGGAAATTGGAAACGTGTGGAATTACTTAGGAGCAGACACTCTTGCTTTATACCATTAATTAATTGTTTCAACTTTCACTTCATTGAACGAGAAAGTCAGAAGACTAAAAAATCTTTTCAATTTTTTTAAATACTGAAGGTGGAAGTGTAACGCAACAATACAAGAAGAATTCAGCATTATACACATCATCTCTCTCTCTCTCTCTCTGTCTTAAAGTAACTTCTACAGCAAGAAAAATAGCATGGATTCCTCTTCAATCAATGTCCCTCGATGGACAGCAAATCCAAGTCCAACAAAATCGCTTCTGAAAGAGGCTGTAACAAGTGCAGTATTTTATGATGTAGAGATGCAAAGCATAGCTTCAGGAGGAGAAGAAGATGGCACCATGGACAAAATGTTCCCATTCAGCATTGGCAGTAGTCCTGGTCCATCATCATCATTAACTCTTGTTTGAACAAAACTAAATTTCTTAATTAATCAAGTTTATTATCCAGTTTTATCCAAACTAATCACTTAATTAATTATTCAACTTCTGTAAATCAAAAGGGTGTGTTTGGTCCGAATTATGCCTTAATGATAAAGGACTTGGTTTGATCCTGCAATGGTAAACACTTAACTGATTTACTTATAATTTTATTGTTAAAGTTGGTATTAAACAATCTCTAAGACAAACTTGATATCAATTTCAATCTTGAGATAACAATCTACTGTTTATTTTCTACAAATATAAACAACTTCGAATTCAACAAGGCAATAAATAATGATAAACTGCAGAATCTTTATATTAAATAGTAATCAAATACAATCACTTCGAACTGAACAAGAACAACAGAAACTTACAAAAGGAGAAGTTTCCTGTTACTCTCACACACTTCAAGGATTCAAACTGCAAGATCTAAATCTCACTCGAACTGAAATCATACTAAATGCACTCAAACACACTGAATTACACTGTTTTGTACACTTTTTAACACTTGAACACACTTTAAACACACTTAAATACACTTGAACACACTTTGAATCACAATTGAACTCTTGAACTCTGGAAAATACGCGGGGGTGGTAACTGTTTTCTTTTCTTCTATTTATACCCTTCTCGAATAGCAGTTTCTTTAATTGAATAGTTACTTTCTTCATTTTGAATTTCAAATCATCAAGAGATCTGGTTCAATACAGAATAACAACTTTCTTAAAGATGATAACACCTATCACATAAGTTTCCAGATTATAAATAAACCGTTACTTAACAGTTCCTCAAGATCGAACTTCTTTGTAACTGTTTTTAGATCAGTTTAAACTTGACCTCGATGTATAACTGGGCCTTAACCTTCTAGGCTTCTATTTAAATAAAGTTACTTGTCTCACTTAGGCCGAAACAGAAAATCTGGTCTTTTAAATAAATAACTTAACTTGGCCCAATACTATTAGTAGGCCCAAAAGTTATTTTTATGTGCAAACAACTCTAAGGTCTGGTACCCAAGTTACAAAATCGTTGGGAACAGAACATGGACATTACATTGCATGCAACGGCGTTAGTTTTTTGTCCAAAAGAGAAGGCATTTTCTTGACATGGAAGTAGCTGTTGGTTACGATGGGTGATGGGAAAAGTGGGCGCCACCGCCCGATACTTCAGGAGCTCATCGGGTATGCTGAACCCAGGGGAATGCTGGCTATCATGGGGAGGTTCGGCTCACCTCCAATTAAAAAGTCTCCCATTCCCTCCCATTTTTATCCAGATGAATGACATGTGTCAAATACAAAATCTAACGGTAGAAAATAAACCACATTAAAAGCTATTGTTTCTCAACAAACCATAACTTTCTCCAACAAAATCCATCGCCAAAATGATGCCGTCCACTGCCAAGCCCTCTGCCACCTTGTTCGTCGGCCACTACTTTTGCACCTCAACCTAGGTTTTCGCCCAGACTGGCCACCATCACCACCTGAATTTGTAAACCCAATTCAGAGCAATAAGCATAGAGGTATATTCAAGCAAAACCCATTCCAAGTTCAAGCAAAGAAAAATCAAATGAAGCAAAAGAAGGGGAGGATCGGGTTTTTCAAATAAACAAACCTGAAGGTTTTTTGAATCTTCAAGAAATCCCCTAGAATCGACTTCCCAAATGTACAGTCTAACAAGAAAAAAAACAAACCCATGGCCGAGACCAAGAAAAAAATGAAAAAAGAAAGAGAATCGTTTTTATTTTAAATAAACTTACCTCAAAGTGTTTGAAACCCAAAGTTACTATCCCCAATTCGATCCAAAATCTAACAGAGATCAACCAAAAAAAAATCCCCAAAAAGAATTATTCCCCCATCGTCTCTTTTTCTTCTTCAAAAAAACAGAGGAAATGCACGCGTGTATATCACAAGGTGGTGGTGGTCTGGGCGAAACCCCAGGCAGAGGTGTAGAGGTGGTGGCTGACGAAGAAGGTGGCGGAGGGCTTTGGCAGTGGACGGCATCATCTTGGCGATGGGATTTGTTGGAGAAAGATGTGGTTTACTGAAAAACAATAGCTTTTAGTGTGGTTTATTTCTACCGTTAGATTTTGTACTTGACACGTGTCGTTCATCCGAATAAAAATGGGAGGAAATTAGAGACTTTTTAATTGGAGGTGAGCCAAACCCATCATGGGGCCTTCTGGCTGTGGCAAGTCAACTCTTTTGGATTCTTTGGCAGGTATAACCTTTTGGCGTTCAAATTCGACTTGCTTTAGTTTGAATATATATAATTATATATATATATATATATATATACACACACACTGCCCAGTTTCATGCTCTTTACTTTTGAAAACTCCAATCTACAAGGAATTTTAAAACATTCTTATTGCAATAGAAAACACTGCTTTTATGCTCTAGCTGCAATTTATTAATGGGAAATGCTAACTGATTGTGGCTGGTCAACTACAGTCTTACTGCATGATTAGACCAGATATGAAATGTCATTCCCATTCTTTTTACTAGCATATAACCTATGCAAAGCATGGAAAAAACTCTATATAAGCACATAATATATATAATCAAAATATATATTCAAAATTATTTTATGGAAAATATGTTCTATAAAAAAAATAAAACTGATAATAACAAATAGATAGAATTGCACCAACAACAGAAAAATAAAAGGAATTAGATAGTGTATAATAATTGAGAAAAAATAGTTATCTTTAATTGATAAAACAGAAAATAAGTTATATTCAAGCAAAAATAAAAGATTACCTTAGTTCAATTGCCTCTTAGATTCCCTTGCAGTCATATAAACGTACAAAAACAAAAAAAATAAAAATAGATCATGATAGAAAAATAAATAAATAAAAAAAGAAAAAGAAATAGGAGAACAAAACTTGTACCAGATTACCATTGTTTAGATGTTACGTAAGTAGATTATAGAAGAATGAGAAACTTTCAATTTAACGTGCTCTATTTATCTTCCTTCTATCAAGGAGTATATCTGTTCATCAAATGATATCTTAAGTGATTGTTCACCAATCAATACATTTTCACTAAGATGTCTTTTAGTATCTATTTTTATTTAAAAGTGTTTAGCAGTTATTAAATCAAACCACTTAAGAAATTTAAACAACATATGAATTTTTTTTTATAATCTTTAAGAAGTCTTCTAGTATTAGGAGATTGTCATAATTATAAGATTTTTAATATGATATTTTATTAAGATATCTTTTAGTAGTAGGAGATTTATTTTAAAGAATTTGTTATTATCTATTTTTATTTTAAAGATTTTTATTATGATATTTTATTAAGATATCTTTTTAGTAGTAGGAGATTTATTATCAAGAATTTGTTATTATCTATTTTTATTTAAAAGTGTTTGGCAGTTATTAAATCAAACCACTTGAGAAATTTAAACAACGTATCACTTCAAAAATTTAAACGATAAATAGACATGCAAACCACTTAAAAAATCTAATCAACGTATCATTTCAGAAATTTAAACGATAGATAGACATGCCACTTGTCATGATGTGATACATTCTAGGTTTTAACGCTCATGTCTTTTGCTTTTATATATTATATAGATAGATATAGATACATACACGTATTGGAAGTTTCACGTAAAAAAAAAAAAAAAGATGTTAATAAATTAATATAAAATATTGGATCCAAATCTGTGTTTAAATTGTTGGGTTAAGTAATATCTCTATATGTTATATTAAAATCTAAATTAAAGTCTCTCTAAGATTTTAACACTCCAATAGCAATAGTTAATACACACTGTAGGAGACTTGCATTTCTTTTAGGAGGCAGAATATATATGTATATTTTGTTGGAAATAATAGATTATTATCTTTCACGTGTCAAACTTCATTGGAAAATAGAAAACAAGATATTTAATTGAAGACAAACAAAATATAAAATAAAAGAAAATTACTATTACATTTCAAATATTAAAAAAAAAAAAAAATTTTATTTATGCAATAATATTTGCGTCTTCATGATAATTTGTGTATAAACAATTCAATTAAATTAAATTTACTACTTTATATGATTATTAATTATATATTGTTTTGTATAAATTAATCATTACTGAATTATATCATGTGTATTATAAACTTTGCTTCCTATATAATCAAATCATGGCTCCAACACAGCATCCACACATTATAACATGAACATAAAATATGCAAGTCTGACCCATATCTATAATATATGTAAAACCAAAATAATTTGATATTTGATTGACCTAATATTACGTAACAAAAACTTTTGAAATCTCATAATTTTACACATACGTCATTATTTTAATATATATATATATATATATATTAATTGAATTTAAATTCTATTCCATATCTAAATCCTCCATTAGAATCATAACATATCATAATTTTTTTAAGATGTATAATATATAATTTCATATACAAACACAAATACACAATCATAATTTATAGTAATTCATGTGAGCAGTTGAGGGAAACAATTGCTCATTTGACCATACCAATTAGAAGTCTATATGAAATTTATAAATTTAAATTTTCCTACATCCTCCTCCCTACCTAGGCCCTCCAAGTAAAAAATCCTCCTTCCCTCAAAGTAGCACACTTCTCTTGTTTAAAAAATAATAATAAATCACATTAAATATTGTGGGTCATATAATTAATAAAAAACAAAGTGATACATATGTCACTTTTTTTCTTTTTCTTTTTTGAATTCTTCCCATAATAACATAACAACTTTAGGTTGCATTTGTATTTAAATATTATTTTTTCCACATTTTCCATTGGTTTACTTTCCAATTGACTCTTTAGTATTCAAATGACATGTTTAAATTTCTTGTATCCAAATTAATCTTTTAAGTTAATTTGTTAATGATTAGGGAAAATTACATTATAACCCCTATAGTTTAAGAGGTATAACAAATTAAATCCTATAGTTTTAAAAGTAACAAATCAAATCTCGAAGTTTCAAAAAGTAACAAATTAAACTCGATCTATAGGTTTAAAAGTAACAAATTTAACCATTTTTTTACTTACATAGGTTAAGGATTAAGTTGTTACTTTTTTAAATTTCAAGATTTAATTTGTTAATTTTGAAATTTTAAGGTTTATTTTGTTATTTTTTGAAATTTTGGGATTTAATTTGTTACTTTGGAAACTATAGGGTTTAATTTGTTAACACCCCTAAATTATAGGGTTTAAAATGTAATTTACCCTAATGATTATATATTGATTATTTTTTATGTATATCTATTAATTGTATATAATATATACATATCGTTATTTTAGATTATCGTGAAGTATCAATATAATTAAATTATTATGTTGAGCCCTTATTGAATCCTAAATGGACTTATATCGAGGGTGGTTTTTTTTTTTTCACATCTTCTCAATGATCCATGTTTAAGAAGAAAAAAAATTATTCCCAACTCAATTAAAATTTATATTTCCGTTATATTTTGTATGACAATTATTTGTTAATTAAATATGCGAATAATTTGGCATTAATTAAATATTCGAAAACATGTGGAAGCCACAATTTTTTTTCTTATAGTTATGAAAGTACAACAATTTAATCATTGTCACTATTCTCTCTCCAATTTAAACGAAATTTGAAAGTAATTCAATGAGTGGTAATGCAAAGACGAAAAAGTGGGGTCTTAGAAACCTAGTCAAAGAAAAAAAAAGTATGAGACATTATTAAACTCCATTGATATTGAAATTACTGATAAGAAACTAATTATTGCAGGGAGGTTAAGTTCAAATACGCAGCAGATTGGGGAGATCTTGATAAACGGACGCAAAGAAACACTTGCTTTTGGAACTTCGGTATGAAAAAAGTGTCATATATATATATATATATATCATAATATGTAATGTTCTTGATCCATCATAAAAAAGTGTCCTCATGAAATTGTATGGAAAACTTGGTAATGATCAATCAAAGGTTACAGCATCTCCAACATTGGTCTATTTCCACTCTTCATCTCCACATGTGGAGAGCAAGATAGAGAAACAATGCTTCAGCAGTCCTTTACATTCTCATTTTGCTACAGTAGCTTTTTACAAATGAAAAGCTACCACTATAAGAAAAATGATCTTTTGAGACGAACAACTTTCGTCACCCAACCTCTTTATTTCGTCACTAGAGTGATTCGGTGACGAACATGGTTTCATCACATTAAGCTTGTCACTAAATGTTATTGTGACGAATTCTTTCGTCACCGATTGATTTTACATAACCAAATAAACAAAACAATTGGTAACACACATGTTTCGTCACTTAATATTTTCGTCACTAAAGATTTTATTTGTTGACGCAATATTTCGTCAACAAATAATTTTATTTTTATTTTTATTTTTTTATTAAGACATGGAGTGACGATAGTATTTCGTCAGCTAATGTTTTCGTCACCTAAAGATTTATGTGGTGACGAAATATTGCGTCACCAATTATTTTTATTTTCCTTTTATTTTTATTTTTATTTTATTAACTTTGGGGTGACGATATTATTGCGTCACCTAAAGATTTATGTGGTGACAAAATATTGTGTCACCGATTATTTTTATTTTATTTATTATTTTTTTATTAAGTTATGGGGTGACGATATTATTGTGTCACCTGAAATATTGCGTCACGTAAGGCTTTATGGGGTGAGGAACATGGTTTCGTCACCGATTGTTTTCGTGACCTAAACATTTATTTGTTGACATAATAATTCGTCACCAAATATTTCCATTTTGTTTTGTATTTTTTTATTAAGTTATTTGGTGATGAAACTATTTCGTCACCTAATGTATTAATTTTATATATATTATTTAAAATCCAATTTATGCAGCTTTCAATAATTTAAACCTGCTTATTATAATAACCTACCACAGATAAACAACACATCCATTAAAAACAAATCCATAAAACAAAACATTAATATCCAATTCATTTTAAAGATCACATCCTTCAAGAAACCATAAACATCTTGAAACACATCCTTAAAAAAACCATAAACAACTTAAAACACATCCTTAAACAATTTAAACTCTAAGATACTAGTTGCCGTCTCCTCTATAGCTACTGGACGAGCTCCCCCCACTCCCAAAAGGTGTAGTGAAACCCTGGCTCCTCAAAAACTCTAAGATATTAGTTGTCATCTCCTCGTGCCTTTTATTCGCCTCTTTAAGCTCAGCTATCTCAGAATTCGCCGCCTCTTTAATCTCTGCTATTTGGCGCTGAACGTCATCTCTAGACATACCAGATGAGGCAATAGTCCTAAGAGAGGATGAAGGCCTGATGTCAAGTCCCTTTACGTAGCCAGATCTCGGTTTAAGTACCCTAACTGAAACCTCCTCTAGGGTCAAGGGAATCGCATCAGGATCGACAAGATGCTCCTCTTCAAGTCTTAGCATCTCTTCCTGCCATTTTGAAGGAAAAAAAGAAAAAAACCAAGCAAACAAACAAACAATCGCATTAGTAATATATATGGTGTTCTACTTTTACAAACATGACATGCCTAGAGTGATATACGTACATAATTCCTTTCAACCTCCGATGTAATCCATTTTTTTTTCTTTGGATTGTAGTGGGTTTCGCGATAGATGACAGTTGCCTTGGGAAGTTGACCATCATTCTCTTCCATCTGATTAATTAATTTTCCAATGTTAGATCATATACATAGCTAATTGGGTATAACAAGTAATATACTAAGTTTTATGAAATTGAAAAAACACGTACCCCCTCATGTACCCTAACCGCCAACGACTTCGATCCAACTTTATGTTTATTCTTGTCTGGATTTTCATTTCTGTTCTTTTTGTTTTTCAATGACAGTTCCTACAAAGGACCAATACCAATATACAATGAAACATTTAAAATTGGTATTAGATTATGAATCTCACAACAATGGCCAAAGATGCATAAAAATATTAATCCATTAAATATCAACCCACTGCATATGTATTCTTTAGATGAATTGCAGAACATACTTCACTTGTAATGAAACTTTTTTATGATTTCATAGTTACCTTAAAGTCAGAGTCAGTCCACTTCTTGTCGATTTGTTCAATCTAATTCTCAGCCGTGACATTCTCTGGTGGATGGTTTCTCACGTATTCATCTCCATGAGTTAGCTTGGCTTTCTTATACTTAGTGTGCAACATGTAAACGTGTTGTCTCAAGCTGTTGGCAAATTTCATATTCAGTGATTTATTTACATCTACAGAGTCTCCCTGTAGATCAAACTTGTCCTACAAAGTGAAATATGTATTAGAAAATTATTGACAACATTAACAATACACCATAAAGGAGAAATCAATAACAACAATGATTTCAATAACTTTTGAACAAATACCTCTACACACTGATACATCGGCCGTTTGATGCTATCAGCAACTTTCTTCCATTTACAAACACCAATATTAGGCATGTTTTGATTGTACGCCAATCTAATTAACACACTTGGAGGCATTTTTCCCCACAGGTTTACGAAACTCTTGAAGGATGGGGACTGGTAGCTTTCCATCTTTGTCAAAGAGACGTTGAACCCCTATATCACGTGTCGGGCCACGAGTACATGTGTTAGTTGATGCTGTTAAGAGAAAATATTAATTTCATTAGTATGTAAACAAATTATAGTAATATCATTATATCGTTACATATAAATATCATACTAATATTAGTAAGTAAACAAATTATAGTCAGAACATCACATCATTATACATAACTTACCAACTGTGCCACTCGATGTACCCCTAATCTAAGCATTTGCCTGATGTCGACACCGGCGGAAAAATTTCCGAACCTAGAAGTTGTGTTAGGTCTTTTCTTTTTTTCCTAGATCCCGACCCTCATTTGGCGAGTGTGTGTGATCTCTATCTCTTCGAGTTTCGAGATATGAGTTGTGTGTGTGTGTGTGGGAACACGTGTATGTGTGTGCGTGTGAGCACAAGTTTGGAGTCGCCACCAATCATGAGAAATTTAAGGTGTGATTGGGCACCTATGTCTAATAGATTTTATCTTGTTTAGACATCTAAAACAAAATGGTCTTGAACCAGAGATGGGTTCGAGGGTTTGCTTATGCGTGGGGAAGGTGTTAGGCACCCCACGACATCCGTTTAAGAAAATGGTTACCTCCCTTCTAGTGTTCCCTTTATTTGCTAAGCCTAGGTTTGTTGGTTTTAATTAAGAACAAATGTCCCAAATTTGGTCATGCAATGTGCCAAGAGTGGCAAATGCAATTTGACCTCATTTGGTTTTGATTAGACTCTTTATTTCACCGTCCCTCATCTTTGTATCTTTTAAATTTCCGGGCAGTTTGGTGGTAGGATATACTTGAAATCCTAACACCTAATGCCGGGATAAACAATTAATGTTTTTGGTGCCATATTCGGGATCTCTTTATCCTTGATTTCCAAGAGTAAAGCGGTCCATCAAATGGCGGGTTATTGGATGATTAATTCACACTTTGGGGAATTTTAGGCCATGATCTTATGGGAGTTAGAACGTGTAGAATCCCTTACACGAAAGCATGTACCAGCCACGCCCCGGTGTAAAGGACTCATACCATGGTGTCCCAAAAGCCAGGGCGAGCCGTTGCCCTTGGGTTGCACCAACTTCGTTTCTAACGCCCACATTACCATGTTTACTCTTTTTAAAGTTTTCATGGCAAAGTGTATTTTAATCATATTTTATATCAAAGCTAGTAAACACTCAAGGCAAGTAATCATGGCATGTTCGCAGCACATAAATTACAAGAACGAGTATGGCATCAAAACAGTAAAACATTCAAACAAGTAATCACGGCATGTTCGCAGGGCATAAATCACAAGAATGAATGAGTATGAAATGATCATGGCATGTTTGCAGCACATAAATCACTAGCACGAGATGGATGTATCATAATGAAGATGACAAATATGGGATGATATAAATATAACACTTAATCGTAATGGCAAAGTGTAATTTATGACATCATGGGAATTTTTAGGTAAAGGGTCAAGACCTCTGTCATAACCCCATTTTTACCCACGGGATTTTCTCGGGTGTCGACACGTAAAACGAGACAACCCAAGCCGAGCCGGCCTGACTCGACGAGGGCTCGCCACATCGAATGACCCCAAGAAGAAGATCCGGGACACATCTCCCGAAGTTTGACTAGGTTTGACCAAGGTTGACCGAGTTTGACCAAGGCTTGACCGGACCGTTTCTGACCCGACTGGGGCCCATTATGCCTGAAAACCCTCGAAACGCGGTCTGGGATACATTTCCCAGAGTTCAGAAAACTTCGACCAAGTTTGACCAAGTTTGACCGGACCGTTGACCGGACCAAAAGTTGAATCAAACTGACCGCTCCTTGACCATCGTATAGAGCATGATGAGAGCTTCGATTCGATACTTTACGGGTCAGAAACGGACGAGAAACGAAAGAGTTATAGGCAAAACCGTGAAAAAACGGTCCAACACTTAGCCAAATTTTGCTAAGTGTTGTTGACAAAACAGCTTATTTGGGAGGCAACGTTTGCACACGGATTCTCTCCGACCTGCTGCACTTGGTCCGCGAGCCGAGACCCTTAGGCAAGAGGTTCACTTCAGCTATCACACGCAGCTTTCGGATCGTCAAGAGCTCCTCCGGTCAAGCCGGAATCTCAGTCAGAAGATGACCCCTTGGCATAAGGAACATTCCGACGGCCTCTGTTCGCAAGATGATATCTCACGAACCCAAGCTCGCCTCTATGCAAGGCCCGTACCATTGAAAAGTAGGTAACGCAAGCTTTCCGGCGATACCATGATCATCGAAATCCGATATCGGGAGCTACGTCTACCACGCGCGTGAAAACAGGCCGACGAAATAAGGATGTGCTGAAAATTCCGGAACATTCCCACCGACGTTGCCACGCTTGCGCGCAGAGTCTTCCTGACTCGCAACAATTTGATCCACAAGCCTGGGCACGTTGGAAAGAAGACACACTCATGCACGACGTGGAACTCTCGAATCGCCAAGATTTTACAGGGTCTAGCCGGAATCACGATCGGAAAACTGTCCTCAAACGGATCAAAAACACTCCGGTGGCCTCTGTTCGCGGGACCATATCTCACTAACCCAAGCTCGGATTCCCGCGAATCCGGAACCTTGCAAAAGTAGGCAGCGCAAGCTTTCCGACGGTACCAAGAACGTCGAAATCCGACATCGGGAGCTAGGTCAAATATACCCGCGAACTGGGACAAGATTTAAGAAAAAGCGCGCCAGGAACAAAACGCATTTTTTCTCCCAGACAGCCGCTTTCGCGCGCAGAGTCTTTCCTACACGCTACAAGTTGACCCGCGAGCTCGGGTGCGTTGGAAAGATAACGACTCCGGCTACGACGTGCAACTCTCGGTTCGCCGATAGCATCCCCCGTTTGACCGGAATCTTCACCGGAAAAACACACAAAAACAGCTCCGATACCCTGACTTCCGGGAGCTATAACTCTCTCATCCAAACTCTGATTCATGTAAACTTTATACCATTGGAAAGAGGGCGTCGAGAGCTTTCCGACGATATGCTGCATGACCCATTTTGAGTTCCGGAAGACCTCCAAAACTGCCCTCGAAAATCGGGTCAAAAAGGATACGTGCGAAAACCGAGGAAGATTCGGAGAGGTGCTGGCGTGGAAGGATAAGATTGCCACATGGCAGCTGTACAACTCTCGCGGGACCATATCGCGCGGCGCGTGATGGACCCGCGCGAGGCGTGCACGGTTTTCTATAAAACCAGCCCCCCTCCCCTCACTTCAGCACACTTTTTGCTCGGCTCTAGGCCTCTTTGAGCGTTAGTTTAGGCAGAGATAGGGGTTTTTAGGGTCTTTAGAGGGGGTTTTGGTTAGTTTTTTAGAGGGAGAGACTCCTCTCTAGGTACTCTCTCTCTCTAAGCTCTTTCTCTCTCCTCTCTCCTCTCTTTTCTTTTCTTTTGGGTGGAGGTGACTAGTGATGATCCCTAAAATGGGAAGGGATTCACAAGGATCCACCCTTATTTATGATTTTTAGTTCATTATTGCTTTATTTATGCACTTTTAGTTCAATGTTCATTTATGTTCTTTAAGTTCATGTCTAGCTTTATATACTTGCTTTAAGTTCATTTATCGCTTTTATGCTTTAAGATTCATTTATTGCTTTCCATATTTGCTTTAAATACGTTTATAGCTTTCCGCAATGCTTTAAATACATTTAATGCTTTATTATTGTGAATATTATATTGTGATTATCCCCTCCCCCGTGTTTTAGTACG
>BKZX01023948.1:0-25476 GCA_014362285.1 Fagus crenata
TTTATTCCTTAATTTTCTCTATGACACAAAATGGGAAAACTATTCAGTACTCCCAGAAAACAAATAATTGCGTACTCCCTTCTCTCACATTAATGGTGAGTCCTACCATGAATTTAATAAGTGAGACCCACCATTCATGTGAGAAGAGAGACTACACATTTATTGTACTCCGAAAGTACTGAAATCTAAATAACAATCACCTCACAAAATGACTGATGTTCGCGAAGGAGTGGCCATATAAGTTTTTGAGGTCTCAAAATTTTCATCTCATCAGTTTTTTATATAATTTATTTTTACTTTGATTGTGAACCCACTTAATCAGTTTTTATTTTTATTTTTTTTAGATTATCAACATTTTATTAAACTTGAACAAATTGTAGAGCTCACAAATAATTGGTCAGGTCAGGTTCGGGTCAAAAACTTATTGGACTCAAACAGGTTGTTATTCGTATGACCATACCTAGTCTTTGATGGGTAGCGTCAACCCATAATGATTCTTATTTTTTTTTTTCACATACAAAAAAATAAAATAAATTAACCTATATTTTCTCATCTCATTTTCCAAATTTATATAAATAAAATTAAAACAAAATAAAAAAACAGTTAAAGATAATAGTTGAATAATACAATATTAAGTTTGATAATCAATTCTACTCATCTCGTCCCAAATTGTTAGTCATTTTTTAAAACTCAACTCATTTAATGTCTTGTCTCTTCAATAAATAAATAAATAAAGTTTCCAATACTTCCCTTAAGCAAAAGACTTAATTTTGGCCTTTTCTGAGATATCAAGTAGGGACAAAACCATGATACCAACAAGAAAATCCAACAAAAATTTCACCCAATTCAAGTGTTTTACATCTTCATGAAGACATCAACTTATTTTTGACCCACGGTTCGCCTCGACCCAGATCTGTGACCTGACCCATTTGTTTTGTACAATGGGTTCAAAAAAAAAAAAAAAAAATTTGAATTTCAAAATTCGAAAATTAAAAATAAAATGTGGAAAACTAGCTGAGTCCAATGGGAAAAAAATAGTAGTCATATTTATTTTCCTTTGCATGCATTTTATTTTGTTTGCAATGTTTGAAGAAAAAAAAATTCAAATTTCGAAATTCAAAATTAGAAAATTCAAAAAACAAAAGGAAAGTAAAAGAAAACTAGCACGAACTAGTGAGAAAAAAAAAAAAAATTCAAATTTCAAAATTAAAAAAAGAAACATTTTAGGGATATAATTTTTTGATTCTATCTTCATAAGCCGAGATCGAGTTAAGCCTTTGAGCCACTGAGCTGAGATCCTGAGCCAAGTCATTCAAGATCTGAGCCTCTGAGCCACTAAGCCAAGATTGAGCCATTGAGCCATGATCTGACCAAGCCAAGCTGAGATCTAAGTCTTCAAGCCAAAATCCTAGCCACTGAGCCTCTGAGCCGAGATCCAAACCATCGAGCCGAGATACGAGCCAAGCCGAGTTGAGCTGCGTTTTTTAGTTTTATTTTGTTACCAAACCCAAGGTTTCATTAAAATTACACCTTGAGTTTGAGGGGGAATGTTAAGGAATATTGTTTAGAATCCCACATTGTTTAGAATTGTGTTTACTATTGTTATTGTTGTCCTATAAATAGGACCTCACAACATATTGTAAAACACACTAAAAGAATATTAATAAAGATGTAGCCTATTAGGATTCATGTTATGGACGTAGGCTCACATAGCCAAACCACGTGAAACCCTGGCCTCCATCACTCTATCTTTCGTGGAAAACCTAAATCTAATAACAATGGAGAAATATAAAAGAGGTTGAATGAGAGATGGAATAGTGGATGCTAGGGTTTTTCACGTGGTTCGGCTATGTGAGCCTATGTCCACTAGATGAAATCTAATAGGCTATATCTTTATTAATATTCTCTTGGTGTGTTTTATAATATGTTGTGAGGTCTTATTTATAGGACAACAATAACAATAGTAAACACACTTCTAAAGAATGTGGGATTCTAAACAATATTCCGTAACATTCCCCCTCAAATTCAAGGTGTAATTTTAATAAAACCTTGAGTTTGGTAACAAAATAAAGCACAAAACATGGCTCAACTCAGCTTGGCTCGTGTCTCGGCTCAAAGGTTCGGGGGCTCGGATTTTTGGCTTAAAGACTTAGATCTCAGCTTGGCTTGGTCAGATCATGGCTCAATGCCTCGGATCGCGGGTCAGTAACTCAGAGGCTCGGATCTTGAAATGGTCTTGGCTCGAGATCTCAGTTCGATGGCTCAATGGCTTGGCTCGAGATCTCAGTTCGATGGCTCAATGGCTTGGCTCGATCTCGACTCATGAAGATAAAATCAAAAAATATATCCCACAAATGTTTTTCTTTTTTTTAATTTTGAAATTCGAAATTTGAATTTTTTTTCTTTCTCTTAGTGGTCAACGCTAGTTTTCTTTTTCTTTCTTTCCCTTTTCTTTTTTTTTTTTTTTTGAAATTCCGAATTTGGAATATTTTTTTTTTAAAACATAGCAAATAAAAGAAAATAAAATGAATACTACATTTTTTTTTTTCTCGGGTTTGTTGATGTCAGCCCTAGGTCACTCATGTTGTCTGTTGACATTAGTAGTCCTTAGCGTCGTGGATCAGAAACAGGTCACAGGTTGACTCTTGGGCACGGGTGTGACCTAGCGCGTGAAGGCGTGTCCCGCATCGTTTGGTGGCGATCTTCCCAAGGTTGGTAGATCGAATGGCAGAGAATGCAATGCTCTGGTCCTTTTCTTGAAGTATGACTCGAAGATAGCAGATCGAAGAATGGTGGTTCGTTGTGGCGCGTGGGTCTAGATTAGAGAGAGGTGGGTGTCGACACCGGGAAAAAATCATTACTACTACACAGGTGTAGTGTGTCTTTTCTTTTTCTTAATCCCGACCCTCATTTGGCGAGTGTCAATCTCATTTTTCTTTTGTTCGAGATTGTGAATCGTGTATGTTTATGTGGGAACACGTGTGTGTGTGCATGTGAGCACAAATTTGGAGTTGCCACCAATCATGGGAAATTTAAGGTGTGATTGGGCACCTATGTCTAATAGATTTTATCTTATTTAGACATTTAAAGAAAATGGTCTTGAACCAAAGATGGGTTCGGGGGTTTGCTTATGCATGGGGAAGGTGTTAGGCACCCCACGACATCCGTTAAGAAATGGTTACCTCCCTTCTAGTGTTTCCTTTTATTTCTAAGCCTAGATTTTTTGGTTTTAATTATGTACAAATGTCCCAAATTCCGTCGTGCAATGTACCAAGAGCAGCAAATGCAATTTGACTTCATTTGGTTTTGATTAGACTCTTTATTTCACCTTCCCTCATCTTTGTATTTTTTAGGTTCCAGATAGTTCGGTGGTAGGATATACTTGAAATCCTAACGCCTAGTGCCGAGACAAACAATTATTGTTTTTTGATGCCATATTCGGGATCTCTTTATCCTTGATTTCCAAGAATAAAGTGGTCCGTCGAATGGTGGGGTTTTGGATGATTAATTCACACTTTGGGGAATTTTAGACCATGATCCTGTGGGAGTTAGAACGTGTAGAATCCCTTACGACGAGGACACGTACCAGCCACGTCAACGTGTAAAGGACTCATACCATGGTGTCCCAAGCTAGGGCGAGCCGTAGCACTTGGGTTGCACCAACTTCATTTATAACGCCCACATTACCATGTTTACTCTTTTTAAAGTTTTCATGGCAAAATGTATTTTAATCACATTTATATCAAAGCGAATAAACAAACAAGTAATCACGGCGTGTTTGCAACACATAAATTACTAAAAGTAATTCTAACAAGTGATCACGACATGCTTGCAGCACATAAATCACTAAAACATTAGGTATGGGATGATCATGGCATGTTTGCAGCACATTAATCATAAGTATGGAATGAATGCATTATGGCGGAAATGACAAGTATAATCATGACGTGCCTCTCGGGATTACACGAAGGATTAGTGCTATTGAAAGACTTATCTAATCCCTCGAGACCAAATAGGACTTATATGAGTGAAAAATCCTTTTAAAATGTGTCGGGAATTTTGCGGGTCCAATGCCTCATGGATTTACATGGGGTTTAGTGCTATTGAAAGACTTACCTAAATCTCCAATATCGGTTAGGACTTATATGAGTGAAAAATCGTTTTGAAAGTATGTTGGGAATCTTGCGGGTCCAATACCTCATGGATTTACATGGAGTTTAGTGTTATTGAAAGACTTACCTAAACCACCAATACCGGTTGGGATTTTCATACCCAAATCAAAGTGGAAAATTGAACAATATTTACGCCAACGTAGTAAATAATGTAAATAACAGAATTTAAAGCAAGGGATTTTTTGTGGGTCCAATGCCTTATGGAATTACATGGTTGTTAATGCCTCGTTGAGGTTTCACATAATCCACCACGACCAATCGGGATATTCACGCCCAAATCATAATGGGGAAAAGGGGGAGAAAACAAATAATATTCATAACGTAATGAATAATGAAATGACAGAATGTAATCATGGGGGGCTTGCTCATGGATCCAATGCCTTGTGGGTTTACGTGGTTGTTAATGCCTCGTAGAGGGCTTACATAATTCTCCAAAACCGCTAAGGATTTTCATGTCCAAATTACACGGGGAAAGGGGATAATCACAATATAATATTCACAAGTACGTAGTAAATGTAAATGGAAGCGGTAAATATATTTAAAGTATTGCGGAAAGTGATAAATGTATTTAAAGCAATATGGAATTTAAAGCAAGGGATTTTTGTGGGTCCAATACCTTATGGAATTACGTGGTTGTTAATGCCTCATTGAGGTCTCACATAATCCACCACAACCAATCAGGATTTTCATGCCCAAATCACAAAGGGAAAAAAGGGGGGGAAAATAAACAATATTCACAACGTAGTAAATAAAGCAATAAATATATTTAAAGTATGATGGAAAGCAATAAATGTATTTAAGCATAAATGAATTTAAAGCAAGGGATTTTTGTGGGTCCAATGCCTTATGGAATTACATGGTTGTTAATACCTCGTTGAGGTCTCACATAATCCACCACAACCAATCAGGATTTTCACGCCCAAATCAAAAGGAAAAAGGGGGGGAAAATAAATAATATTCACAACGTAGTAAATGCGGAAATAATAACAGAATTTAATCAAGGAGGGTGTTCATGGATCCAATGCCTTGCTGGTTTACATGGTTGTTAATGCCTCGTAGAGAGCTTACATAATCCGCCAAAACCGCTAAGGATTGTCACACCCAAATCACACGGGGAGAGGGGATAATCACAATATAATATTCACAAGTACGTAGTAAATGTAAATGAAAGCGATAAATATATTTAAAGCATTGCGGAAAGCGATAAATAATTTAAAGCATAAAGCAATAAATGAACTTAAAATGCATAAATAAAGTAATAAATGAACTTGAAGAACATAAATAAAGCAATAAGTGAACTTTAAGAACATAAATAAAGCATTAAATGAACTTAAAGAACATAAATAAAGAATGGATCCTTGTGAATCCCTTCCCATTTTGGGATCATCACTAGTTATCTCCACTAAAAGAAAGAAAAAATAGTGAAGAGAGGGGAGAGGGGAGAGGAGAGGTTAGAGAGAGAGATTACCTAAGTAGGTGTCTCTCACTCTAAAACTATCCAAAAACCCCAAAGGAGGACCCCAAAACCCCTATTTTCTACCTATTCTACGCCTAGAACTGCCTAGGAGCTCGAGTTCTAGCACTTGAAATGAGGGGGAGGGGTGTTTCTTTTATAGGCAGAGTGAGCACGCCTCGCACGGCCTCATGCTGCGCGGTGTGTGGTGAGGCCACACTCGGCATGCTCCCCGCCACGTGGCGATCTTATCCGCCACGCGGCCCCTCCACCGAATCCTCCTCGATTTTTGTGCGTGTACCGTTTTTCAACCCGATTTTGGGGGTAGCTTTTAGAGGCCTTCTGATGCTCAAATGGGTCATGCGGCATACCGTCGAAAAGCTCACGGAGTCTACTTTCCAACAATATAAGGTTTGTGTGAATCGGAGTTCGGACGGAAATGTTATGATTCTCAGAAGTCGGGGTGTCGGAGTTGTTTTTTTGTGTTTTTCCGATGAAGATTCTGACCAAACGGGGGAAGCCACCGGTGAACCGAGAGTTGTGTCTTGTAGCTGGAGTTGCAGTCTTTCTAACGCACCCAGGCTCACGGATCAAATCACAGCAAGCCGGAAAGAATCCGTGCGTGAAGGCGGTTGTCCGGGAGGAAAAACGCGTCAGATTTTCAATGCGTCTTCCTTACTTTTTGTCTGTGTTCACGCGCACGGTTGACCTAGTTCCCGACATCAGTTTTCGACGTTCTTGGTACCGCCGGAAAGCTTGCACTACTCTATTTCTTAAAGTTCTATACTTGCTGGAAACCGAGCTAGGGCTGGAGAGATGTGGTCCCGCGAACAGAGGCCACCAAGGTGTTTTTGGTCCACCGGAGGGCATTTTTCCGATCGAGATTCCGGCTAGACCGGGGAAAATCTTGGAGATTTGAGAGTTGCACGCTGAGTCTGAACATGTCCTCTTTCTTACGCACCCGGGCTTGCGTGTCACGACCCAAATCCGTAATATGATTCGGAGTCGGACCGGCATGCTAATACCAAGCCTGTGCCTGATATTAACACGAACCAACTAAAAGGAGTATGAATTTTTTTTCTTATTTCGTCTCTTCTCTCATCTTGATTCTTTAACTTCTTCTTGGGTTGAAAACTCTCATAATATAATAACATACTCCTTTACAAAATAACTGAATATAATAGTCCACCTAAAGGAAGTGATAGTAATCAGAGCATCTATAACTGTTTATACAGAATACATCAATATGTGGACATAAAAACTCTAATACAGCGGAAGACTATTTAAACCTATACATCACTTCTGTTTTATTTATATAAAAACTCAAAACATCTAAAACTTGTTCTAGATACAACAAACTTGCTCCTCCATGCTGAGACTCTTGGCTGCACCATAGAATGTTCCTGCAATCTGAGCAATCCACTTTGCTCAGGAAGGGAATTGTGACATGAAGATTTAACAGTATGCATGAATGCATGATAAACAGAAATATCTTTGTGGATATGACTTGCGTATAAACAGTTCATGCTAAAATGATTTCATGAGTTTCTTGCACATATATGTTTCATACTGATGAACATAATATCTGATAACTTGTAAGGCATAATATATTTATTGAAATCTAAACATATAGCATGATTCTTTTATATGTAAACTAAACATGTTCCCTTAAACTGTTCTGAAGAGAAAACTTATCTCATACTCTTGCATAATATAGCAAAACTATATGGAACATGTAACTGTACTTTATCTTTAAGACTATGCCCCTCGTGACCTTACTGGTGCCATGTCTACAGGGTATGAAACCCCTCGTGGCCTTCTTGCCAGTCTACAAAGATCCGAAGATCCCCTCGTGGCCTTACTTGTTGCCGGTCTACAGGGAATAAAACCCCTCGAGGCCTTCTTGCCATGTCTTTAGGGCATACGATCCCCTCGTGGCCTTGGGTTGTCAGTCTACAGGGCATCACACTCAAAACTGTTTTTGGTGTTCTTAAAACATATCATGCTTGTTTATTTTTCAATCTCTTTCTTGCCTTACTAAGCCAAACTTTATAGCATATCCACAACTTGCTTCTAAAATCTGTCTTAACTGTACTAACTCAAAACTGTTTCTAAATCAATGCATATTTTCTCTATAAACAAATATCAAACTGAGTTTATTGAAAGCATTGATAAAACATATATAAATATATTCTTAAAACATGGACTATTAAATTTTCATGGCACATTCCCTTACCTCAATCCAGCAGCAGCAGCACAGCAGTCTCAAAGCTTGCAATGGAGTTCTCTACTTTCCTTGTTCAGTCCCTAGACCAAAGGATATTAAAATCCAAAGATTAGCAGACATTCTAACTCACAAAAGCACTCATGGCTTCCCTTAACTATCAATTCTATAGGTTTTCAAATTCTTCTCACATCCTTACCCTATTTAGGTTCCTAGGAGTCTCTATATCTCAACCCAAAGGCAACCAAACAAGCAAACGAAGCAATAGTGGCAAAACATCAAAACTAGTTCTATTTACTGCCTAAAACAGAAACCGTATTGCAGGACTCAAAATATTTCTTTTCTATACTAGATGGTATAATTAGGACATATAAAAATTCACCCATTTATTAAACACATTATTTATCATACATACCAAATTTCAGCTCAATTCACTTGTCCAATTGCGAGAATAAATTCTTCAAAGTCTCATTCTTTCAGGAAATAAATGTTCTGTCCCACTACAGGGCAGACCATTTGAACAGTAAATTTAACTATCCATTCACTATCCAATTTCCTTGATATTTCATTTACTTGTTCTATTATATGTCTAGTACTTTACTTAAAAATTTCAGCTCCATTTGACCTTTATAAAAAATTATAAAATTCAACAAAGGCAGAAGACTCAAATCTGCCAGCACAGTTTTGAAGGCAACTTTAGATCAATACCCACAATTCCTTATTTACTAACATTGTATGGGGTTAATTCCACAAATAACATATGCATCCTAGGGTCCCAGAAACATATTCCAATCACTCAAATACCAAATATTGGATTTATTATGAAATTTCTAACTGACAAACACAGAATCTGTCAAATGGACAGATTTGCACAGTTTTCTTGTAAAATCACAAATAATTATCAAAACTCAATATTTTTCTATGAAATTTCATATACATAACCTAGACATATGATAGATTACCCTAGAGAAAACCGTTTCTTAATTGCTCTTCTTAGAAGTTCCAGAATTTCCACGAAATTTTACTGTTCACGCATTTTACTGTTCACGCAGACTTGACAGAGCAATAAATTTCCAGCAACTACCACTTCAAATCCCACATGCATGTCCATAAAAATTCATTTTCCCTAACCCAAAATCCTATTTCTACAAACCCATACCTCAAAGTGTAGAAATCATGAAGATAAATCAACAATTTTAACTATACCCATTTCAAAACATACATGAAAAGCTAAGATTTCACCTAATCTATCACATGCATGAAATTTCAGTTGAAACCCCCAATTAAACTCCATGGAACCCTAGAGAATTTGAGGAATTTACCTTCTAAGTTTTGGGAATATAAGCCCTAACAAGAGCTTATCCTTTTCTTGATGGAGGGAAGCTTGAAGGAGAGCAACTATGGAGGTTTTTCCTCTAAGGAATTTCGGCCAGCAGAAGGAGAGTTTCTCTCTCTTTCTTTCCCTTTCTTTCTTCTTGAAAATAAATGAAATGAAGTGAGTGCAATACATGGCCGGTCACTAAAGGAGAAAATGGGCTGACCATGGGGTTTTATTTTAGTGGATTACACATGTCATTTTGCATGTGGTGCAATTAAAAGGTGGGACACATGGCAATTTTCCATTGGGCCACCAATTTAAGTGTGCAATGACTCCTTTGCCCTTATGTTTACTATCAAATACATAGTTTAAGGTTTATCTATTAACAATACTAATGCATCTAAGTTAATGTAGTGTGGTAATTATCCAATTTAAATTAACTCACCATAAGAATTTATTAAATCTATAATCTCTTAGTGACTTAGCACTAATATGATTAATCTAAAATGTTTAGGGGTGCGGGGCATCACATTGCGGATCAAATCGTTGTGAGACGGAAAGAATCTTTGCGCGAGCGCGACATCCTCCAGTGGGAAACAATGAAATTTTCAACATAGTCCTATTTCTTCTGTCAGTTTTCGCGTGCATGATAGACGTAGCTCCCGATGTCAGATTTCGGCGATTTTGGTGTCACCGGAAAGCTTGCATTACCTTCTTTCTTAAGGTCCTGGGTTCGCACAGAGGCAAGCTTGGGTTTGCGAGATGCGGTCCCGCGAACAGAGGCCGTTGGAATGTTTCTCATGCCGGGGGGTCATCTTCTAATCGAGATTCCGGCTTGACCGGAGGAGCTCTTGACGATCCGAGAGTTGCACGTTGTAGCTGAAGTTACCCTCTTCCTTAAAGGTTTCAGCTTGCAGACCAAGTCACTGCAGGTTGGAAAGAATCTATGCGCAAACACTGCCTCCCAAATAGGCTATTTTGTCAACAACACTTAGCAAAATTTGGCTAAGTGTTGGACCGATTTCCACGGTTTTGCCCATAACTCTCTCATTTTTCGTCCTTTTTTTACCCATAAAGTACCGAATTGAAGCTCTCAATATGCTTTATCCAATGGTTAGGGGGCAGTCAGCCCAATCCAGCTTTTGGTCCGGTCAACGCTTCGGTCAAACCTCGGTCAAACTTGGTCAAACCTCTCCAAACTCCGGGAAATGTGCTCTGGACCCCGTTTTAAGGTTCTTTTGATGTGGTGGGCCTCTGTTGGGTCAAACCGGCTCGCCTCGGGCTGCTTCGTTTTGCATGCCGATACCCGAGAAAATCCCGAGGGTAAAAATAGGGTTATGACAGTTGCCCCTTCTTTTTTTGGCGTTCTTTGGCACAAGGAACGTCGAACAAAGAACAAATGACTTAATTTTTGCCCGTTGGGATTTTATCGGTTTTCGTGCCAATCTTCGGGTACTGCAAAAAATCTTCCTTGGTTTACGTGTCACTCTCTGTTAGATGCGTTGGCTCTCAATCGGTTAACACATGGGTCAAAATTCAAAGGTGGGTTTCAGATTCTTGGTTTTCTCTCGAAACTCCACTTTTCCTACTTCTGCTTTTTCTTTCTCTTTTAGCTCAGATCTCGCGCTTTGGATGTCCGTTCGCCCTTCTATTTGTTCCATTTTTTTTATTTTTTTTGTTTATCATTTTTTGAGGTACATCGTCATGTGCATGCCTTTGGCGGGGGTAGAAATTTTGAAAAGTGTAGGCTGAATTTGGGATTTACACAAACTTAGGAAATACTTTAATTGGGTTCAGGGTTCCAAGGAATCCCGGGGAATAGACAAATCTGACATGGTTTGAAATTTTTCGAACGGTCAGGGGAAATTGGGATTTAGGAATTTCCCAAATTATGATCAAGGTAATCCAAAGATTTGGAGATCCTGAGTCCAAATGGTCGGGGAGGAAGTTGGGATTTGAAACTTTGTTCAAATCTCAATTTCGGTAATCCGGCAGTTTGGAGATCCTGAGTCCAAACAGGTCTCCAAACAGGTCGGGGAAAATTGGGATTTGAAACTTGTCCAAATCTCAATTTGGGTAATTCGACGGTTTGGAAATCCTAAGTCCAAACAGGTCGGGGAAAATTGGGATTTGAAACTTGTCCAAATCTCAATTTGGGTAAACCATTTGGAAATCTTGAGTCCAAACGAGCCGGGAAAAATCGAGATTTGAAACTCGTCCAAATCTTAATTTGGATAAGCCGACGGTTTGGAAATCCTGAGTCCAAACAGGTTGGGAAAAATTGGGATTTGAAACTTATCAAATCTCAATTGGGTAATCTGACCTGGTTTGGAAATTCGTCCAAATGGTCGAGGAAAAATTGGGATATGACATTTTGTCAAATCGCAATTGGGTAGTCAGACCCGGTTTGGAAATTCATCCAGACGGTCGGGGAAAAAATTAGGATTTGACATTTGTCAAATCGCAATTGGGTAATCTGACCCAGTTTGGAAATTCATCCAAACTGTTGGGGAAAAATTGGGATTTGACACTGTCAAATCGCAATTAGGTAATCAAACCCGGTCTGGAAATTCATCCAAACAGTCGGAGAAAAATCGGGATTTGACACTTGTCAAATCACAATTGAGTAATCAGACCCAGTTTGGAAATTCATCCAAACGATCAGGGAAAAATTGGGATTTGTTTCTTGTCAAATCGCAATTGGGAAATCAGACTCGGTTTAAAAATTCATCCAAACGGTCGGGGAAAAATTGGGATTTGACACTTGTCAAATCGCAATTGGGTAATCAGACCCGGTTTGAAAATTTATTCAAACGATCGGGAAAAAATTGGGATTTGACATTTGTCAAATCGCAATTAGGTAATCAGACCCGGCTTGGACATTAATCCAAATGGTCAGGGAAAAATTGGGATTTGAAACTTGTCCAAATCTCAATTGGGTGATCAGACCCGGTCTGGACATTCATCCAAACGGTTGGGGAAAATTTTGATTTGGAACTTGCCCAAATCTCAATTAGGGTATCAGACCCGGTTTGGAAATTCATCCAAACGGTAGGGGAAAAACTAGGATTTGACACTTCGTCAAATCGCAATCGGGTAATCAGACCCGGTTTGGAAATTCATCCAAACGGTCGGGGAAAAATTGGGATTTGACTCTTTGCCAAATCGCAATTGGGTAATCAGACCCGGTTTGGAAATTCGTCCCAGCGATCAGGGAAAAATTGGGATTTGACACTTAGTCGAATCGCAATTGGGTAATCAGACCCGGTTTGGAAATTTATCCAAACGGTCGGGGAAAAATTGGGATTTGACATTTGTCAAATCGCAATTGGATAATCAAACCCGGTTTGGAATTTCATCCAAACGGTCGTGAAAAAATTGGGATTTGACACTTGTCAAATCGCAATTGGGTAATCAGACCCGGTTTGAAAATTCATCTAAACAGTCGGGAAAAAATTGGGATTTGACACTTGTCAAATCGCAATTGGGTAATCAGACCCGGCTTCGACATTAATCCAAATGGTCGGGGAAAAATTAGGATTTGAAACTTGTCCAAATCTCAATTGGGTGATCAGACCCGGTCTGGACATTCATCCAAACAGTCGAGGAAAATTCGGATTTGGAACTTGCCCAAATCTCAATTAGGGTATCAAACCTGGTTTGGAAATTCATCCAAACGGTCGGGGAAAAACTGGGATTTGACACTTCGTCAAATCGCAATCGGGTAATCAGATCTGGTTTGGAAATTCATCCAAACGGTCAGGGAAAAATAGGGATTTGACTCTTTGCCAAATCGCAATTGGGTAATCAGACCCGGTTTGGAAATTTATCCTAACGGTTGGGGAAAAATTGGGATTTGAAACTTGTCCAAATCTCAATTGGGTAATCAAACCCGATTCGGAAATTCATCCAAACGGTCGGGAAAAAATTGGGATTTGACACTTTGTCAGATCACAATTTGGTAATCAGACCTGGTTTGGAAATTCGTCCCAACGATCAGGGAAAAATTTGGATTTGACACTTAGTCGAATCACAATTGGATAATTAGACCCGGTTTGGAAATTTATCCAAACGATCGGGGAAAAATTGGGATTTGACACTTGTCAAATCGCAATTGGATAATCAAACCCAGTTTGGAATTTCATCCAAACAGTTCAGAAAAAATTGGGATTTGACGCTTGTCAAATCGCAATTGGGTAATCAGACCCGGTCTAGAAATTCATCCAAATGGTCGGGAAAAAATTGGGATTTGACACTTTTCAAATCTCAATCGGGTAATCAGACCCGGTCTGGAAATTCGTCCTAACGATCAAGGAAAAATTGGGATTTGACACTTAGTCGAATCGCAATTGGGTAATCAGACCCAGTTTGAAAATTTATCCAAAACGGTCAGGGAAAAATTGGGATTTGACACTTGTCAAATCGCAATTGGATAATCAAACCCGGTTTGGAAATTCATCCAAACAGTCGGGAAAAAATTGGGATTTGACACTTGTCAAATCACAATTGGGTAATCAGACCCAGTCTTGAAATTCATCCAAACGGTCAGGGAAAAATTGGGATTTAACACTTTTCAAATCTCAATCGGGTAATCAGACCTGGTTTGGAAATTTGTCCCAACGATTAGGGAAAATTTGGGATTTGACACTTAGTAGAATCGCAATTGGGTAATCAAACCCGGTTTGGAAATTTATCCAAACGGTCGGGGAAAAATTGGGATTTGACACTTGTCAAATTGTAATTGGATAATCAGACCTGGTTTGGAAATTCATCCAAACGATTGGGAAAAAATTAGGATTTGACACTTGTCAAATCACAATTGGGTAATCAAACCCGGTTTGGAAATTCATCCAAACGGTCGGGGAAAAATTGGGATTTGACACTTTTCAAATCTCAATCAGGTAATCAGACCCAGTCTGGAAATTCATCCAAACGGTCGAGGAAAATTGGTTGTTTGATTGTCTTTTCCTATCATTAAGTTTTGAGTATGAAGTTTACCTGGCTTTTTTAACTCTTGGACTGCTTGTTGTTCTCTTTTGCAGATGTCTCACCGAGGCAGTGGTAACGAGGATCATTGCCGGTCCTCATGCCTTGGAATTTTGTGGATGCTTGAAACTTGAGGGTTGGATCTTAAGAAAGACCTTAGGGTCATGTGAATTTTGTTCTCTTTTCTTGGGACTGTTGCCGATGGTGGCGTTCCATGTGGTCATTCCTGAGGGATTTTGGCCTTGTGCGCTTTAGATGCAATGTGAGCTCCATTGAGGTAGTTGTCGCTCTGTCTGTTGGGTCAGAATGCACACGCATCCCATACTTTAGGCTTGGTTATGTCGTAAATTAGCTGCAAACTCAAAACATCAAAGGGTTGGGTCTTATACATCCAAGAGACCCATTTCTATCATCATCAGGTCTTACTCACTCACGAGGCCCATTTCAGCAAATGTTGAGTCTTACTCTTCCACGAGGCCCAGTTCAGCAAATGTTGGGACTTACTCCTCCACGAGGCCCTGCTCAGTAAATGTTGGGACTTACTCCTTCACGAGGCCCAGTTCAGACAAATCTCAGGTCTTACTCCTTCACGAGGCCCAATTAGATGATTCTTCGAATTTTTCCAATTTTCCACCCGAAAAATGGAAAAATTTTTGCCCCAGTGTATAATGTTGGATGAATTTTTCTAGCTTCTTAAAGATAGAAAAATTTGCCCCAGTATGGAACATTGAATAAATTTTTCTAGCTTCTTGAAGATAGAAAAATTTGCCCCAGTGTGGAGTTACACGTGCTAATGCGGAATCCCGAATTTCCGTTTCTGTTTCCTTCACCTTGGACTGCAATAGCCGCCCAAGCGTTGGGCATGCCCCTTTTTTTGAAATTTTTCAAAATCCTTTTGAAAAATTTTGCCCCAGTGTGCCGTTGGATCCAACCGTGCGACACCCATCGGTTGTTTCTGGACTCTTCCGATCCTCGAGCTCGGCCTAGGTTTTCAAGCCGATTCTTGGTTGTCGGGCGTAGTTCTCGATTCTCGAGCCATCTCATAGTGGAAACCCTGATTCCGTTGCATCAACCATCTCCCGCGAGAGAAATCTTGGTTCAACTTCTCGGCCTTCGGGCCGATTTTAGGGTTTCAAGATGATTTCCGGCTGCTGGGTCCCTGGGCCGAAATTCTCGATCATCGGATCGCCCAAGACTTTTTCATGAGTGATTCCCCACAAAATGGTTCTTATACAGTGCGAAACAGGCCTCTGGGAACAAGTGAACAGGGTCGAACCCGTGTGGGTGAGGAAATCTAGCCGTTGGAATTCCCAACGGGACTCGTGCGGCTCCACCACGAGCGGTGCGCCATGGGGCCGTGTGAACTCCGTGTATTTAAGGGGGCAATCCCTTCTCGAGCCAGCAGCCATTTTTGAGTTTTCTCCCCCCCTTCTTCACTAAAATCTCTTAGTTTTCTCCACTTTTGAGTCCTTTGTGTCTATGGCTTCTTCAAATGGTAATCCCGACTCTTTAGTGGTGCTCCGTTTCCACAACTTTCGCGCCAAGCGGATGAGGCATTGGTGGAATCTTCTTGGGGGGAATGACCATGCTAGCATCAAAGGTGTTTTTGGCAAGTTCTCCTCCCTCATGTGGTTGCGGGTGGATCGCGGCTTGCTCAAGGCTCTCGCTTCCTTCTGGGATCCGACCCATTGTTGCTTTTCCATCAGGGAGATAGATCTCGTTCCTACCTTAGAGGAGTATGCCGAGCTTCTTCAATTAGGCAGCCCTTTTAGTGAGACGCCCATCATACCCACTCAGGGCCCTCGGTCGAACCGAGTCTTCGAGAAATACTTGGGTTTGACTTCCACGGTCTTGCGCCCTAAGATCAGCCGAGTGGACGGGACTTGGTGGAAAGCCAGCATTTCCTTGGATCTACTGACAAAGTATTTCTCTTGGGGTGACTTTCTAGTTGAGCTCGTGAAGGACTTTATTGCAGGCGAGCAGGATTGGAAAAAATTCTGAGTCAATGCCTTCAAGATCGCCTTTGTAGGTATTTTTCTCTTCCCTACTTCTGCTGGTAGGATAGACTTAAGGGTTATTCCCCTAATTTTCAGCGAGGGTAGGTCCATCGTGCTTGCCATATTGTGCGAGACCGTGTGGTCATTGTCTTACTGTCGAAGACAGGGAGAGGGGGTCCCAATGTTTTGCACGTAGCTTCTACAACTCTGGTTCTGCAGTCATTTGCGGTACTTTTACCTTCTCGAAACCCCTTATCATTTCACGAGGCACACAGTGAGACAGACTGTCGATACTGTGCTTCTTTTCACCGGCAACAGCCATGATTGGGCATTATATCTCCTCAACCTACCTTTGAGTGAGTGGTCTTGGAGAGTCACTTAGGGGCCCGCAGTGTGGAGACCTTGGACTCACTGCAATCTTTTCGATGGCGTGCCCCTCCTTGGGGTGTGCGGTTGTACGGGCTATTACCCCAGTCTCGCCCTTCGATAGTTTGGTGGTCTCCAGTACCCACTTTGTCTTGATGACTTAAGTTTGGTGACATTTGATTATATCCCTGGTAGTGACATGTGGAGACTTCTTTCTGGGGTCAGGAACATGCAGAGAGGTCGCCTTTTCGAGATGGTTCTTGTTGAAGATGGTCTTCCTGCAGATAGTTTTGTCATTGCTGATTTTGCCGAGTGGAGGGAGGGGTGGAGCCCTTCCTTTACTCCCCGGCCTATTGTACGGTCAGGCATGTCACATCCTTCAGTGCCTCCTTCTCTTCGGGTTTCGGCTTCTATGGGCCAACTTGGGAGGGTTGTTGATTTGCAGAGAGAGCTTGAGGAGGCTCGGGCAGAGTTGGTGGCACTACGCCTTGCCAGAGTATCTGAGAGGGAGGAGTCCGTGGCCCGTGTGGAGTCTATGCGAGTACCTTGCATCATAGTAATGCGGCGGTGGCGAACCTTAGCCGTGACTTGGAGGTCCAGAGAGGGAATGTCTCTGTTTACCGAGAGATGAACAACTTCATTCACGAACAGCTCGAGATCTCCGAGGGAGCTAAGGATCATTTAGAGCAGGCCTTGACTGAAGCTCAGGGACTACTAGAGGCCGAGCAGGTGGAAAGGACTCGGGTCCAGGATGAGCTTGATTCTCTTTGTTCTTACACCCAGGCCTTGGTTGATCCCTCTACAGGTCACCCTTATGACATTGTAGCCCTCCGGCAGGCACTAGATGAGAGTGAGGCATCGCTGACAGCTGCAAGCACTTCTATCGGGGCCATGCGGGTTCAGATCAGTGTCCTCCAGGGTGACAACGCGATCTTACTGACTAAGGTGGACTTGGTACAGGACGTTCTCACGTCTAATGCTTCTTGGCTCAATAGTGAGGGTTTCCCTATGGTTAGGGCTCTTCATGAGGCTACCCAAGTGGTGGATTCTTTAGGCGCTGATGCCCATGCCATCTTGGAGGGGTATGATGAGGGAGATTCGATCCTCTCCACTGCCTTGGGGAGATTATGCATGGAGACCTGTATATGTCTTGATCACTAGTGAGTTTTAGCATATTTCCTGTAACAACAAGTAGTCAGTAGTTTTTGTATTTGAATGGAGAGCTTCTCATAAATCCGAGTCGGATTATGCGTGGCTCCCATTTCTAACTTCTAAGCTAATATATTTAGATATGTTTTCAAGACATCATGGAAAATCAATGTAAATATTTATGAATTTGGCATGAATTATGAATGAATGATGCAAGTGTGAATTTTATTGTGAAAGTCTATGAATTTGACAAAGGTTAAGCTTTTTATGAATGAATAATGAAAATGTAAATGTCATTGCGGAATTGAATGTAAGAATTTATGAATTCAACAAGGGTTAGCCTTTTATGAATGGATGCAGTATGAATAAGGATGTGAGTCTTGATATGTCACTTGAAACTGGGTACTCGGAAGGATACACTTGTACTCCACCCCTTGATCCCCAAACGTTCTCTTCATATCGAACAAACCATGTGCTACTCAAAGGATAACATAGGTCGTTCTTTCATCTGAAATCTCTTTACCGAACAACAACCTTGAGCACTAGTCTTTGCACTGATTTGACACCTGTCTTGTTGTGGTACTGTTTTTTTTTTTTTTTAGCCATATATTACCCTTGACTTTCGCCAAGTCTAGCTTTCCACGTTACTTTTGCCTATGGCACCTCTTTCAAGGTTTTCACCATACCCGTGGTGATTTTTAGCCATATATTACCCTTGGCTTTTGCCAAGTCCAGCTTTCCATGTTACTTTTGCCTACGGGGCCTTTTTCAAGGTTTTCACCATACCCATGGTAATTTCATCCGAGGGCAACGTCCTTACCGATTTTCCCTGCCTCCCAGGTCTTCTTTCAAAATTGTTGAAATGACCAATTGAAAATTTTTGTTTATGAATATTCCTCTTTGATTAATTTGATTAAAGTCATACATGATATTTGATTACAGAATCAGAGTTAATGGGCGAACGGAACTCTTCACCATCCATGTTGGCCAAAATGATTGCTCCTCTTGAGAAAGCTTTCTTCACCACACACGGACCTTCGTATGAAGGCGCCAACTTTCCTCGCGTGTCTGAAAGGGCTATGTTCCTCTTCTTCAAGATGAGGTCCCTTGGTTGGAAGGTGCGAGGCCGAGCCTTTTTGTTGTAAGCCCTCTCAATTCTCCTCTGGTAAAGCTGTCTGTGGCATAGTGCCGCCAATCTCTTCTTATCTATGAAGTTCAGCTGCTCATAACGCGCCTAGGCCCACTCAGCTTCGTCTAGCTAGGTCTGTGACAGGATTCTCAAAGAAGGGATTTCCACTTCAACTAGCAACACAGCTTCCATCCCATATACCAGGGAATAGAGGGTGGCCCCAACAGATGTCCTCACTGATGTCTAGTAGGCGCACAAAGCATATGGCAAATGTTCGTGCCAATCTTTATAAGTTTCTGTCATCTTGCTTAGAATCTTCTTCACATTCTTGTTGGCGGCTTCCACAGCTCCGTTCATCTTCGGGTGGTATGGAGCAGAGTTGTGGTGTTGAGTCTTGAACTGTTGACACAACTGGTCCATCATGCGGTTGTTCAGGTTCAAAGCATTGTCGGTGATGAGCATCTCTGGCATCCTATAGTGACAGATGATGTTGTGCTTCACAAACTGGGTGACCGCGACTTGGGTGACATTCTTGAAGGAACATGCCTCCACCCACTTGGTAAAATAGTCAATGGCCACCAGTATGAACTCATGCCCATTTGATGCCTTCGGGGTAATTGCACCAATCACATCCACTCCCTAAGATGAGAAAGGCCACGGCGATGCCATAGTGTGGAGATATTGGGGAGGTGCATTTTTGCAATTTTGATACATCTGGCATTTGTGGCACATCTGAACATGTCTAATGCAGTCACTCTCCATCGTTAACCAGTAATAACCAACTCTCATGATCTTCTGGGCCAAGAACGGTCTGTTGGCATGGGCTCCCATCAATCCTGCATGCATCTCTTAGATCAGGCAATTGGCCTCCTCTGCATCTACACATCGCAGGAGGGTGGCATCAAGAATCCGTTTGTACAGGATCTCTCCACTCAGGAAGAACTGGAAGGCCATTCTTCTGATGTATTTCTTCTCATTTTTGGTTGCCTGTGGTGGGTACTTTCTGCTTTGTACAAAACGCTTGATATCGTAATACCAGGGCTTGTTGTCTACCTCTGCCTTGACATTATGCATTCTTCCACGCACACACAGTATGCTGGAATGTCCCGAGTTTCGATCCGTAATGGTTGCACATCATCTCCCTCAATCAGCTTGATAAGGCTTGCCAGTGTGGCGAGCGCGTCAGTGAAGTGATTGTGAGCTCTTGGGGTGTATGTGAAGGTGACATACTTGAACTTGGGGACTAATTGGTTGATGTATCATTAGTACGGGATAAGTTTAGGATCCTGAGCTTGCCATTCCCCGTTAGTTTGCAACACTATCAGTAGAGAGTCTCCGAAAACTTCTAACTCATGGGCACCGAACTCTAGAGCTACTTGTAGGCCGACGATGCATGCTTCGTACTCAGTCATGTTATTGGTGCAATCAAATCCCAGCTTGATAGCAATGGGAGTTTTCTGTCCCTTTGGTGATACCAAGATTGCACCGATCCCACTTCTGACAGCGTTTGCTGCTCCATCAAAGTAAAGCTTCCACCTACAGTGGTCATCTTCATCGACTACCATCACATCTTCATCTGGGAATTCTGAGTCCATCAATTCTCGTTGCTCGAATGGGTAATCTGCCAAGTAGTCTGCTATGGCTTGCCCTTTGATCGCTTTCCGGACCACAAACAGGATGTCGAACTCAGATAAGAGCACTTGCCATCGCGCAATCTTCCCTGTCAAGGTGGGCTTCTTGAAGATGTACTTGATCGGGTCCATTCGGGACACCAGCCAAGTGGTGTAGTAGAGCATGTACTGTCTCAGCTTCTTGGAGGCCCAGGCTAGTGCACAGCATGTCTTCTCAACTAGCATATAGCGAGTCTCCGGTTCCGTGAACTTTTTGCTGAGATAATAGATTGCCTGCTCCTTCTTCCTAGTCTCGTCTTGCTATCCCAACATGTAGCTCATAGATGCTTCCTAGACTGTGAGGTATAGAATGAGGGGACGTCCCGGAGTTGGTGGAACCAGGATGGGTGGGTTGAGCAGATATTCCTTGATCTTGTCGAAGGCTTTCTGGCAGTATTTTGTCCACTTTATATTCACATCTTTCCTTAGGAGTTTGAATAGAGGTTTGCAGGTCGCGGTGAGCTGTGCAATGAAGCGAGCTATGTAGTTGACCCTCCCCAAAAAGCTTCGAATCTCTTTCTCTGTTTTCAGCGCGGGCATACTCCATATAGCTTGAACCTTTGCAGGATCAATCTCAATTCCCCTGCCGCTGACAATGAAGCCTAATAGTTTTCCAGATGTGACGCCAAAGGTACACTTGTTCAGATTTAGCCTGAGCTGATACTTCCTCAGGCGCTGGAACAGCTTGCGTAGGTCTGTGAGATGATCTTGTGTGGTGCGAGACTTTTCAATCATGTCATCCACGTAAACCTCAATCTCATGGTGAATCATGTCATGGAAGAGGGTGACCATAGCTCGCTGATAAGTGGCCTCCGCGTTCTTCAGACCGAAGGGCATGACGTCGTACACGAAGGTTCCCCAATGTGTGACGAAAGCAGTCTTGGATTTATCTTCATCGACCATCTTAATCTGGTTGTACCCTGAGAATCCGTCCATGAATGAGAACACGGCGTTCGTTGCTGTGTTGTCGACTAAGGTGTCGATGTGAGGTAGAGGGAAGTTATCCTTTGGGCTGGCTCGATTCAGGTCCCGATAGTCCATGCACATTCTGACTTTTCCATCCTTCTTTGGCATTGGAACTATGTTGGCTATCCAGTCCGAATAGGTCATTGTGCTCAGGAACCCTGCCTTCAGTTGCTTCTCTACTTCCTCTTTAATCTTTAGAATGACTTTGGGTTTCATCCGTCGCAATGCTTGTCTGACAGGCTTGCACTTTGGCTTTAGTGGAATCTTGTGAACCACTATGTCTGTGTCTAGACTTGGCATGTCTTGGTAGGACCAGGCGAAGATCTCATGAAACTCTTTCAACAGTGCAACGAGTGCCTCTTTTTGTTCAATGGTGAAGCGGGTCCCAATCTTTACTTCTTTCGGCTCTTCTCCCTCTTTTACCAGATTTATGACTTCTAGCTCTTCAATGTTGGGTTTGGACCACTCATCTTGTCCTTCTAATGCCTCAAGGATATCATTCGGCAATTCGACTTCTTCGTCCGAATTATCTATGTTATCTAGTGAGCAATCCGCTTTGTTATCAATTTATGGGGATCGTTTAGGGTTTTGCGTGTAATCCTGGAATGGATGACGGATGGAAAAAAGTAAGGAAACGAAAAAAAAGGAGGCCATTCATTTTGTATGATGGCGTGTTTGATTTGTTCAAGCATATTGGAATATTTGGATGATGGAGTTCATGAAGAAAACATGTGACATATCACCGGAAATATAAAGTGGAAATAATACAATGATTAAATGATAATGATTGTAGCATGATGTCTTAAAAGCATGAAATAAACATAAAAGACCTAAAATTGTTTAATACAAAAATTCTCAAGCTATTGATAAACTCAAAACACGAGCTATCAATAGTTGGGATACCGCTTACTCATTGCTACTTGAGATACACTGTAGCAATGGTACACTGGTCCACATCTTGGCTTCCTCTCCTTGCTGACAGCAGCGGATCAAAAGTGTGGTGGAATCCCCCTTCGTGGTGATGGCGCTGATGCTCAACTCTTCTACCGCGGGGTCAGTCCGTACTTCTTCGGGGATGGTGCTATTGTCTGGTGGTGGTGGCTTGATCAGCTCTTCTTCTCCTTCATTGGTGGTGGTGATAACATTCAGGTCATAAGTTGGTGGTGGCTCGGTCTTTTCTTCTTCTTCTTCAACGGCAATGGTGACATTCAAGTCATAGGTTGGCAGTGGCTTGGTCTGCTTCTCTTCTTCTTCCTCAGTCAGCGTTAGTAGGGATGACATTTCCTCTTTTCCTTCGATCTCCATGATCACCTCATTTGCTCCTACGTCGGGGATGATGTATGGCTCTTCATCGTCCTTCAACCCCAAGTATTCAAGTATTGATTTGGAGTTGAAATGATATTGTTCCAGAAAGGCTTTTGCCAAATCTTCCCAACCTGTAAGATCCCTCAGCTAATAGAACCAGGCAGCCACGCGCCTTGACAAGCTCTCGGGAAATACTGAGATCATCAAGAGCTCATTCTCTACGTGCAAGGCCATTTTCTCACAGTATTTTTGCAAGTGAGACTCCGGGTCCCCATTTTCATAGAATATCTCAAATTCAGGAGTCTCAAACCCGCGTGATACTATCAGGCACGGAAACTAGAGTAGTTTAGAGAAATCGACATCCCTCCATTCATCGGCGTCTTCCTCTATGTAGTACCCTTTGGAGTCTTCTTCATCCAGCAGGTCATCAAGGTCCATCTCCTCTTCTAAGATATTGTCCAGGTCAAGCTCTGCATACCAGTCGAGGTCCAACGGGTCGTACGGCTGGCAACTTCCTCTTGATTGTGTTTCCTCTTTCTTTATCAACCCTCTCTCTGTCAGGCTGGCGATCTCATCTTTAAACTCCTTGCAACACTCTAGGCTATGCCTCCGTGCCCCAGAGTGGTACTCACATGTGTCGCCGGTGGATGGCCTTGGTGGCGCTTCCAGCAGGGTGGTGTGTCCTTGCTCCTTCAAAGTGTGGAACAAACGCTTCCACGAGTCTCGATCATTGACTAGGTCAAATTGGTCGTCCTCTTCTTCTACCTCAACCATGTTCACATCTCCTTCCGGATGGTTGGGCAGGGGGTTGGTGGTGATATTGGGCAGTACTTCAAACTTCAAAATTCCATGGTCGATTAGGTCTTGAACTCGGTGCCTCAGTTGTAGGCAATTCTCCATTGCGTGTCCCACTTCTCCAAAGTGGAATTCACAGGTCAGCTATTGGTCAAAATCTCTCCTCTGTGGGCCGTTGTAAGGCCTTGGGACGACGAGTGAGATTAGACTCTTCTCTATTAGGATCGGGTATAGCTATGTCAAAGACATGGGTAGCGGAGTGAATTATCTTGGCTCCCTTCTAGCTGGCCTATTGTCGTTGGCTTGGTTTCCCATTGGCCTTGCAGGCATCTAGGGGCTGGGGCCGGAGCTGGAGCTGGAGTTGGAGTTGGAATCGGAGTCGGCCTCAGTTGTATTGGTTGCATGGTAAAGGTTGGGAGAATCTGTCTTGGTCTCCCATTGCTTCTCCCGATCATCTGTACTTCCCCTTCCTTCTTCTTCGCAGGGGTCTTCTTGGTGGCTTGTTCAGCTAGTGCCAGCAGAGTTGACATGTCCACAATCTTTTTTGTCTTCACGGCATCCTTAATTCTCTCCCCTACTGGTATTAGGTCGACAAAGAACTGTAGTTGTAGACCTATCATCCGATCGAAGTAGGGGTTCTTCAGCGTATCGATGAAGATCTTGATCATCTCTCTCTCATCTAGGGGAGGGCGTGCCCGAGCCGCCTTTTCTCTCCACCTCTGAGCGTACTCTCTGAAAGTCTCACTACTCTTCTTCTCCATCCTTTGGAGATCAAACCGGTCTGGCGCTATTTGGGAGTTGAAGCCGTATTGAGCTAAGAAGGTGTTCGCCAACTCCTTCCAGTGGGAGATCTTCTTTAGTTGGGAATACCATTCGGCCGCATGCCCAGTTAAGGTGTCTTGGAAAGTCTGGATCAATAACGGCTCATTGTCAGCATACAGCTCCATCTTTCGGTAGTACATCTGCAAATAGATCATCGAGTCTCCTCTCCCGTTGTACTTCTCAAACTCCGGGGCCTTGAACTTGGGTGGCACCGTCATATTGGGGAACCAGGACATGCTAGAGAAGTCTGTATTCCCAAAAGACTTCAAACCCTGCATGAGTTTGATCTTCTCCTCCAGGCTGTCAATCTTGCTGTCTATCTGGGAGTCTTTCCCTTCCGGTTTCGGTGGCGTTGGCAGTCTTTGTGGTGTCGGCGGTGGTGGAGTGGTGTTGGCGTGGGGATGTCCTTCTGGCACCTCGTCATTGGTGTTTTGTTGTCTTCTTTCCTCTGGTCCTCCTCATCTAAGTTTCACCTCACCATCAGTTGCACAAAGTTAAGGAGTTCGTCGAATTTCCGCTCAGGAGCGACCATCCGAATTTCTTGTTCGCTAGGGCCACTTGTCTCTCCAGCCATTTGATTGTGAGTATGGATGAAACCTACAGATAAACAACGTCAAGTTAGACTTTGAATTCACAGTTAGGTGCATGGCCTTGGCCTTGTGGGTAAACCATGGCTAAGTATGCATGTGCATATGATATGCATGAGTGCATTTATGTATTGACAAGTAGGTGGACTCTCACATCGGGTTACCAAGATTGGTGAGCCTTTCGGCTCACGGTTTCATTTTGAAACCTTGGGTAACTGTCATTGGCCGATGTGAGGGTTAGGATGACATGGGTGGATATCTATGTCCCTACACAGAGTTGGAAACTCTCAGGGTTTACGTGTATATACACAACGGACTCATCAACAAGGAGATAGACTTTCATACCACCAAAAATTCGACAAGCCTTTCGGCGCTCGATTCCATTTTGAAAGATTTTTGGGAACTGATGTCAATTGATATGAGGGTCATACTCTTGGTTGAGGATGACAAGACTCTATACATCCTATGTAGAGTTGGAAACTCTTGGGGTTCTCATGTACAAGACAGTTACAAACACGTCAACGAAGAGAAGGACTT
>BKZX01023948.1:25486-43372 GCA_014362285.1 Fagus crenata
TATGTACATCATGGTCACAAGCGTACCAACAAAAAGATAGACTCTCACACTACCAAAATTTGACGAGCCTTTCGGCGTTCGATTCCATTTTGAAAGATTTTTGGGAACCGACGTCAGTCGATGTGAGAGTCATACTCTTGGTTGAACATGACAAGACTCTATACATTCCCATGTAGAGTTTGGAACTCTTGGGGTTTTCATGCATATGTACATGGTGGTTTACAAGCGTACCAACGAAGAGATGGACTCTCACACTACCAAAATTTGACGAGCCTTTCAGTGCTCGGTTCCATTTTGAGAGATTTTTGGAACCGATGTCGGTCGATGTGAGGGTCATACTCTTGGTTGAGGATGACATGACTATGTATATACGTCCCTATATAGAGTTGAAAACTCTTAGGGCTCGGGTGGTTTGCATGGGTATGGACAACATGGTTATCCTTTCCCTTTATCAAACAATGACACACAAACAAAGGTTCAAATAGATAGAACCTGGCTTGACTTCAATTATTTTATCACCACCTGGAAAATAGTATAACGCTTTTCCCTTGACTCATTTTGAAAAGACTCATCCTATTTTTGGGTATCCTATCTTAGGTTGGATGTTCACTCGGTCGGCCTTTACCAGAGCCCTCACAGGTAAGTTTTCTACTCTATAACTTACTATATGCAACATGGTATGACAAGGTTTGGAATTCTGTTTCCTAAAGGAGCCGATGATCATGCCCATTTTGTCCTCCCGAAGGAAGCTAAAGGGTATTGGATCACTGGGGAATCACTTTCACGCCAACCCTTGATCCCCATCGGGTGTGGAGGAAAGGAGGTGGATTTTCATAACTCCAGGTCCTAGATATAAAGGGTTCGTGGTGGAGCCTGTACCAACCCGGCTACCACCTGAGTCCGGGTTCGACCCAAAAGTCCAATGAGGGTAAATGTCATGATTTTGAAAATAGAAAGGGAAAAAACTTTTTTGTACAAAGCACAATACATAGTATATGTTGCATAAATAAATGTCTATCCTATGTTCGCAGTTTATATGTACAAGAATATAGACATGCTAAAATCAAAACACTACATAAGATGAAATAAAGAGAATAAATCAAATAACGAATACCAACAAATGTATAAATACATGCTTATCAAAGAAAACACCGAAAAATTATAGGCTTAAACCCTCTAAGTCCCCAGTGGAGTCACCAAGCTGTCGACACCAGGAAAAAATCACTACTACTACATAGGTGTAGTGTGTCTTTTCTTTTTCCTAATCCCGAGCCCCATTTGGCGAGTGTCGATCTCGTTTTTCTTTTGTTCGAGATTGTGAATCGTGTATGTGTGTGTGCATGTGAGCACAAATTTGGAGTCGCCACAAATCATGAGAAATTTAAGATGTGATTAGGCACCTATGTCTAATAGATTTTATCTTATTTAGACATTTAAAGAAAATGGTCTTAAACTAGAGATAGGTTCGGGGGTTTGCTTATGCGTGGGGAAGGTGTTAGGCACCCCACGACATCCGTTAAGAAACGGTTACCTCCCTTCTAGTGTTCCCTCTTATTTGCTAAGCTTAGGTTTGTTGGTTTTAATTATGTACAAATGTCCCAAATTCCGTCGTGCAATGTACCAAGAGTGGCAAATGCAATTTGACTTCATTAGGTTTTGATTAGACTCTTTATTTCACCTTCCCTCATCTTTGTATTTTTTAGGTTCCGGACAGTTCGATGGTAGGATGTACTTGAAATCCTAATGCCTAGTGCCGGGACAAACAATTATTGTTTTTTGATACCATATTCGGGATCTCTTTATCCTTGATTTCCAAGAATAAAGAGGTCCGTCAAATGGCGAGATTTTGGATGATTAATTCACACTTTGGGGAATTTTAGATCATGATCCTGTGAGAGTTAAAACGTGTAGAATCCCTTACAACGAGGACACGTACCAGCCACGTCAACGTGTAAAGGACTCATACCATGGTGTCCCAATGCCAAGGCGAGCTGTAGCTCTTGGGTTGCACCAACTTCGTTTATAATGCCCACATTACCATGTTTACTCTTTTTAAAGTTTTCATGGCAAAGTGTATTTTAATCACATTTATATCAAAACGAATAAACAAACAAGTAATCACGGCGTGTTTGCAGCACATAAATTACTAAAAATAATTCTAACAAGTGATCACGGCATGTTTGCAGCACATAAATCACTAAAACATTAGGTATGGGATGATCATGGCATGTTTGTAGTACATTAATCATAAGTATGGAATGAATGCATTATGGCGGAAATGACAAGTATAATCATGACGTGCCTCTCGGGATTACACGAAGGATTAGTGCTATTGAAAGACTTACCTAATCCCTCGAGACCGAATAGGACTTATATGAGTGAAAAATCATTTTAAAATGTGTCGGGAATTTTGCGGGTCCAATGCCTCATGGATTTACATGGGGTTTAGTGCTATTAAAAGACTTACATAAACCTCCAATACCAGTTAGGACTTATATGAGTGAAAAATCGTTTTGAAAGTATGTTGGGAATCATGCGGGTCCAATGCCTCATGGATTTACATGGGGTTTAGTGCTATTGAAAGACTTACCTAAACCACCAATACCGGTCGGGATTTTCATACCCAAATCAAAGTGGAAAATTGAACAATATTTACGCCAACGTAATAAATAATGTAAATAATGGAATTTAAAGTAAGGGATTTTTTGTGGGTCCAATGCCTTATAGAATTACGTGGTTGTTAATGCCTCGTTGAGGTCTCACATAATCCATCACGACCAATCGGGATTTTCACGCCCAAATCATAAAGGGGAAAAGGGGGAGAAAACAAATAGTATTCACAACGTAATGAATAATAAAATGACGGAATATAATCATGGGGGGCGTGCTCATTGATCCAATGCCTTGCGGGTTTACGTGGTTGTTAATGCCTCGTAGAGGGTTTACATAATCCGCCAAAACCGCTAAGGATTTTCATGTCCAAATTACACGGGGAAAGGGGATAATCACAATATAATATTCACAAGTACGTAGTAAATGTAAATGGAAGCGGTAAATATATTTAAAGCATTGCGGAAAGCGATAAATGTATTTAAAGCAATATGGAATTTAAAGCAAGGGATTTTTGTGGGTCCAATACCTTATGGAATTACGTGGTTGTTAATGCCTCATTGAGGTCTCACATAATCCACCACGACCAATTGGGATTTTCACACCCAAATCACAAAGGGAAAAAAGGGGGGGAAAATAAACAATATTCACAACATAGTAAATAAAGCAATAAATATATTTAAAGCATGATGGAAAGTAATGAATGTATTTAAGCATAAATGAATTTAAAGTAAGGGATTTTTGTGGGTCCAATGCCTTATGGAATTACATGGTTGTTAATGCCTCGTTGAGGTCTCACATAATCCACCACGACCAATCAGGATTTTCACGCCCAAATCAAAAGGGAAATGAGGGGGGAAAATAAACAATATTTACAACATAGTAAATGCGGAAATAATAACAGAATTTAATCAAGGGGGGTGTTCATGGATCCAATGCCTTGCGGGTTTACATGGTTGTTAATGCCTCATAGAGGGCTTACATAATCCGCCAAAACCGCTAAGGATTGTCACGCCCAAATCACACGAGGAGAAGGGATAATCACAATATAATATTCACAAGTAGGTAGTAAATGTAAATGAAAGCGATAAATATATTTAAAGCATTGCGGAAAGAGATAAATAATTTAAAGTATAAAGCAATAAATGAACTTAAAGTGCATAAATAAAGTAATAAATGAACTTGAAGAACATAAATAAAGCAATAAGTAAACTTGAAGAACATAAATAAAGCATTAAATGAACTTAAAGAATATAAATAAAGCATCAAATGAACTTAAAGAACATAAATAAAGCATGGATCCTTGTGAATCCCTTCCCATTTTGGGATTATCACCAGTCATCTCCACTAAAAGAAAGAAAAAGAGTGAAGAGAGGGGAGATGAGAGGTTAGAGAGAGAGATTCCCTAAGTAGGTGTCTCTCACTCTAAAAACTACCCAAAAACCCCAAAGGAGGATCCCAAAACCCTATTTTCTGCCTATTCTACGCCCAGAACTGCCTAGGAGCTCGGGTTCTAGCACCTGAAATAAGGGGGTGGGGTGTTTCTTTTATAGGTGGAGTGAGCACACCTCGCGCAGCCTCATGCCACGCGGCGCGTGGTGAGGCCGCGCTCGGCGTGCTCCCTGCCACGTGGCAATCTTATCCACCACACGGCCCCTCCACCGAATCCTCCTCTATTTTCATGCGCGTACCATTTTTTGACCCGATTTTCGAGGCAGCTTTTAGAGGCCTTTTGGTGCTCAAAATGGGTCATGCAGCATATCGTCAGAAAGCTCACGAAGTTTACTTTCCAACAATATAAGTTTCATACAAATCGGAGTTTGGATGGAAAAGTTATGATTCCCGGAAGTCGGGGTGTCGGAGCTGTTTTTTCACATTTTTCTGACGAAGATTCCGGCCAAACGGGGGAAGCCACTGGCGAACCGAGAGTTGGGTCTTAAAGCTGGAGTTGCAGTCTTTCTAATGCACCTGGGCTCGCGGATCAAATCGCAGCGAACTAGAAAGAATCCGCGTGTGAAGGTAGTTGTCTGAGAGGAAAAACGCGTCAGATTTTCAGCGTGTTTTCCTTACTTTTTGTCTATGTTCGCGCGCATGGTTGACCTAGTTTCCGACATCGGTTTTTGACGTTCTTGGTACCGCCGAAAAGCTTGCGCTACTCTCTTTCTTAAAGTTCTAGACTTACAAGAAACTAAGCTAGGGCTGGAGAGATATGGTCCCGCGAACAGAGGCCACCGGGGTGTTTTTGGTCCGCTGGAGGGCATTTTTCTGATCAAGATTCCGGCTAGACTGGGGAAAATCTTGGCGATCTGAGAGTTGCACGCCGTGTCTGTACATGTCCTCTTTCTTACGCACTCAGGCTTATGGATCAAATCGTTGTGAGACGGAAAGAATCCTTGCGCGAGCGCGACATCCTCCGGGGGGAAGCTATGAAATTTTCAGCATAGTCCTATTTCTTCCGTCAGTTTTCGCGCACATGGTAGACGTAGCTCCCGATGTCGGATTTCGACGATCTTGGTGTCATCAGAAAGCTTGCATTACCTTCTTTCTTAAGGTCTTGGGTTCGTACAGAGGCAAGCTTAGGTTCGCAAGATGCGGTCCCACGAACAGAGGCCGTTGGAATGTTTCTCATGCCGGGGGGTCATCTTCTGATCGAGATTCCGGCTTGACCGGAGGAGCTCTTGACGATCCAAGAGTTGCACGTTGTAGCTGAAGTTACCCTCTTCCTTAAAGGTTTTAACTTGCGGACCAAGTTGCTGCAGGTTGGGAAGAATCTACACGCAAACACTGCCTCCCAAATAGGCTGTTTTGTCAATAACACTTAGCAAAATTTGACTAAGTGTTGAACCGATTTCCACGGTTTTGCCTATAACTCTCTCGTTTTTTGTCCGTTTTTTACCCATAAATTACCGAATTGAAGCTCTCAATATGCTCTATCCAATGGTTAGGAGGCAGTCAGCTCAATCCAGCTTTTGGTCCGGTCAACGCTTCGATCAAACCTCAGTCAAACCTCGCCAAACTCCAGGAAATGTGCTTTGGACCCTGTTTTGAGGTTCTTTTGATGCGGTGGGCCTCTGTTGGGTCAAACCGGCTCACCTCGGGCTGCTTCGTTTTGCTTTCCAACACTCGAGAAAATCCAAGGGTAAAAATAGGGTTATGACAGTGGGTGGCACATAAGGGCGCGTTACTCCTTAGATTTCTTCGATTTTTGCTTTTTTGGATAGATCGGCTTCCAATCTACTAAATCCTGGTATTTGATTTGTGATTTTATCATTGGAGATACTAGATTTAGAGATTGGAGGTACGGTGGCGCGTGATGAAGATTCAGAAGACTTTTGGAGTGCATGGAGGCACGTGCACTGTCCGATGGTGATCGGAAAACATGGGTTTTTCCAATTGTTGGTTTCTCTATAGATCTATGTGTTCGATCTTCTGAAAGAATTTGAGATCTGTGATGAGAAGCTTTGGAATGGATTTTTCATTTTTTATTTTAGAGGTAGAAATAATGGATGAGATGTTTTGAGTTACTGTCGACACCGGCGGAAAAATTCTCTTATTCCTTTTTCCTTTTTATTTTTCCTTGATCCCGACCCTCATTTGGCGAGTGTTGTGCGTGTTCTCTATCTCTTTTCCGTTTCGAGATACGAGTTGTGTGTGTGTGTAGGAACTTGTGTATGTGTGTGCGTGTGTGCACAAATTTGGAGTCGCCACCAACCATGGAAAATTTTGAGGGAACCGGTGTCGGTAAATGTGAGGGTTGTACTTTTGGTTGAGGACGACACGACTCTATACACATCGGTTACAATCGTACCAACGAAAAGATAGGCTCTCACATTACCAAAATTTGACGAGCCTTTCGGCGTTCGGTTCCATTTTGAAAGATTTTTTGGAAACCGATGTTCGTAAATGCGAGGGTCGTACTTTTGGTTAAGGACGACACGACTCTATACACAATGGTTACAATCGTACCAACGAAAAGGTAGGCTCTCACATTACCAAAATTTGACAAGCCTTTCGGCGTTCGGTTCCATTTTAAAAAATTTTGAGGGAACCGGCGTCGGTAAATGTAAGGGTCGTACTTTTGGTTGAGGACGACATGACTCTATACACAATGGTTGTAATCGTACCAACGAAAAGATAGGCTCTCACATTACCAAAATTTGACGAGCCTTTCGGCGTTCGATTCCATTTTTGAAAGATTTTTGGGAACCGATGTCGGTTAATGTGAGGGTCGTACTTTTGGTTGGATACGATACGACTCTATACATCCCATGTAGAGTTTGGAACTCTTAGGGTTTGAGTGGTTTGCAACGGGTATGGACAACGTGGTTATCCTATCCCTTTATCTAACATTGACATGCAAACAAAAGTTCAGATAGATAGAACCTGACTCGGCTCCATTCATTTTATCACCACCTGGAAAATAGCACAACGCTTTTCCCTTGACTCATTTTGAAAAGACACATCCTATTTTCAGGTATCCTATCTTAGGTTGGATGTTCACTCGGTTGGCTTTTACTAGAGCCCTCACAGGTAGGTTTTCTACACTATAGCTTACTATATGCAACATGGTATGACACGGCTTGGAATTCTGTTTCCTAAAGGGGCCGATGATCATGCCCATTTCATCTTCCCGAAGGAAGTCGAAAGGGTATTGGATCACCGGGGAAGCACTTGCACGCCCCCCTCGATCTCCACGGGTGTGAAGGGAGAAGGGTGGATTCTCGTGTTCCATGTCCTAGATATAAAAGGGTTCGTGGTGGAGCCTGTACCAGCCCAGTCCCACCTGAGTCCGGGTTCGACCCAAAAGTCCAATGAGTGTATATGTCATGATTTTGAAAGTAAAAAGGGAAAAGACTTTTTTGTACAAGGCACAATATATAATATGTGTTGCATAAAATAAATCTCTATCCTATGTTCGCAGTTTATATACAAGAATATAGACATGCTAAAATCAAACAATATACAAGATGAAATAAAGAGAAGAAATCAAATAATGAATACCAACAAATATATACACACATGCTTAGCAAAGAAAACACCGAAAGATTATAGGCTTAAACCCTCTAAGTCCCCAGTGGAGTCGCCAAGCTGTCGACACCGGCGGAAAAATTCTCTTATTCCCTTTTCCTTTTTATTTTTCCTTGATCCCGACCCCCATTTGGCGAGTGTTGTGTGTGTTCTCTATCTCTTTTCCGTTTCGAGATACGAGTTGTGTGTGTGTGTGGGAACTTGTGTATGTGTGTGCGTGTGTGCACAAATTTGGAGTCGCCACCAACCATGGGAAATTTTAAGGTGTGATTGGGCACTTATGTCTAATAGATTTTATCTAATTTAGACATTTACAACAAAAATGGTCTTGAACCAGAGATAGGTTCGGGGGTTTGCTTATGCGTGGGGAAGGTGTTAGGCACCCCACGACATCCGTTTAAGAAAACGGTTACCTCCTTCCTAATGTTTTCTTTTATTTGCTAAGCCTAGGTTTGTTGGTTTTAATTATGTACAAATGTCCCAAATTCGGTCGAACAATATACCAAGAATGGCAAATGCATTTTGACCTCATTTGGTTTTGATTAGACTTTTTATTTCACCGTCCCTTTATCTTTGTATCTTTTAAATTTCCGGGCATTTCGGTGGTAGGATATACTTGAAATCCTAACACCTAGTGCCGGGACAAACAATTAATGTTTTTTTTTGGTACCATATTCGGGATCTCTTTACTCTTGATTTCCAAGAGTAAAGCGGTCCGTCAAATGGCGGGGTTTTGGATGATTAATTCACACTTTGGGGAATTTTAGACCATGATCCTATGGGAATTAGAACGTGTAGAATCCCTTACACGAAAGCATGTACCAGCCACGCCCCCGTGTAAAGGACTCACACCATGGTGTCCCAAAGCCAGGGCGAGCCGTAGCCTTTGGGTTGCACCAACTTCGTTTCTAATGCCCACATTACCATGTTTACTCTTTTTAAAATTTTCATGGCAAAGTGTATTTTAATCACATTTTTATATCAAAGCTATAAACACTCAAACAAGTAATCACGGCATGTTCGCAGCACATAAATTACAAGAACGAGTACGAAGACGAATAGAATGTTCAAACAAGTAATCACGGCATGTTCGCAGCACATAAATCACAAGAATGAACATGACATCAAAATGGCAAAACATTCAAACAAATAATCACGGCATGTTCGCAGCACATAAATCACAAGAATGAATGAGTACGGAATGATCACGACATGTTTGCAGCACATAAATCATAAGAAGTTCAAATAAGTAATCACGGCATGTTCGCAGCGCATAAATTACTAAAATGACAAGTATGGGATGATTATAGCATGTTAGCAACGTATCAATGAATGCAACACTTAATCGAAATATATTCCATGAGGACTTTTAGGGAACGGGTCAAGACCTCGTGGGACCGGGATCCGATGCTATTGAAAGGCTTACTCGAATCTCGATACCACCATAGGATTTACATGAATAAAACAAAGCAATCTAAAAAGAGGGTTTCAATGCCTTTTCGGGCTTACACGAAGGGTTAGTGCTATTGAAAGACTTACCTAAACCTTCGATGCCAAATAGGACTTATATGAGTGAAAATCATTTTTGAAAGGGAGTTTCAATGCCTTTTCGGGCTTACAGAAAGTGTTAGTGCTATTGAAAGGCTTACCTAAACCTTTGATGCCAAATAGGACTTAAATGAGAAAATCTATTTGAAAACATGGGTTTCAATGCCTTTTCGGGCTTACACGAAGGGTAGGTGCTATTGAAAGACTTATCCAAACCTTCGATGCCAAATAGGACTTACATAGTGAAAATCATTTAAAAAGGGGTTTCAATGCCTTTTCAGGCTTACACGAAGGATTGGTGCTATTGAAAGACTTATCCAAACCTCCGACGCCAAATAGGACTTATATGAGTAAAAATCATTTTAAAAGGTATGTTTGCAATTTACGGGTCCAACGCCTCATGGATTTACATGGGGTTTAGTGCTATTGAAAGACTTACCTAAAACCGCCAATACCGTTCGGTATTTTCATGCCCAAATCACAATAATGACGGATAAATCATGTTTACAACGTAGTAAAATGATGAAATAATGGCAATGAATTTAGAGCATAATGGGAAGCAATAAATTAGTGGAATTTACAACAAGGGAATTTTGTGGGTCCAATGTGTCACGACCCAAATCAGTAATATGATTCGAAGTCGGACCAGCATGCTAATACCAAGCCTGTGCATGATATTAACACGAACCAACTAAAAGGAGTATAAAATTTTTTTCTTCTTTCTCTCTTCTCTCATCCTGATTCTTTAACTTCTTCTTGGGTTGGGAACTCCCATAATATAATAACATACTCCTTTGCAAAATAATTGAATATACTAGTCCACCTAAAGGAAGTGATAGTAATCAGAGTATTTATAACTGTTTATACAAAATACATCAGTATGTGGACATAATAACTCTAATACAGCGGAAGAGTATTTAAACCTATACATTACTTCTGCTTTATATACACAAAAACTCAAACATCTAAGACTAGTTCTAGATACCAACATACTTGCTCCTCCATGCTGAGACTCTTGGCTGCACCATAGGATGTTCCTGCAATCTGAGCAACCCACTTTGCTCAGGAAGGGAATTGTGACATGAAGATTTAACAGTATGCATGAATGCATGATAAACATAATAATCTTTGTGGATATGACTTGCGTATAAACGGTTCATGCTAAAATGATTTCATGAGTCTCTTGCACATATATGTTTCATACTGATGAACATAATATCTGATAACTTGTAAGGCATAATATATTTATTGAAATCTAAACATATAGCATGATTCTTTTATATATAAATTAAACATGTTCCCTTAAACTGTTCTGAAGAGAAAACTTATCTCATATTATTGCATTAAATAGCAAAACTATATGGAACATGTAACTGAACTTTATCTTTAAGACTATGCCCCTCGTGACCTTACTGGGGCCATGTCTACAGGGTATGAAACCCCTCGTGGCCTTCTTGCCAGTCTACAAAGATCCGAAGATCCCCTCGTGGCCTGGGTTGCCATATCTTCAGGGAATACAACCCCTCGTGGCCTTACTTGTTGCCGGTCTACAGGGAATAAAACCCCTCGAGGCCTTCTTGCCATGTCTTTAGGGCATACGATCCCCTCGTGGCCTTGGGTTGTCAGTCTACAGGGCATCACACTCAAAACTGTTTTAGATGTTCATAAAACATATCATGCTTATTTATTTTTCAATCTCTCCTTTGCCTTACTAAGCCAAACTTTATAGCATATCCACAACTTGCTTCCAAAATCTCTCTTAACTGTACTAACTCAAAACTGTTTCTAAATCAATGCACGTTTTCTTTATAAATAAATATCAAACTGAGTTTACTAAAAGCATTGATAAAACATATATAGATATATTCTTAAAACATGGACTATTAAATTTTCATGGCACATTCCCTTACCTCGATCCAGCAGTAGCACAGCAGTCTCAAAGCTTCCAATGGAGTTCTCTACTTTCCTTGTTCAGTCCCTAGACCAAAGGATATTAAAATCCAATGATTAGCAGACATTCTAACTCACAAAAGCACTCATGGCTTCCCTTAACTATCAATTCTATAGGTTTTCTAATCCTTCTCACATCCTTACCCTATTTAGGTTCCTAGGAGTCTCTATATCGCAACCCAAAGGCAACCAAACAAGCAAACAAAGCAATAGTGGCAAAAAATCAAAACTAGTTCTATTTACTGCCTAAAACAGAAACCGTATTGCAGGACTCAAAATATTTCTTTTCTATACTAGATGGTATAATTAGGACATATAAAAATTCACCCATTTAGTAAACACATTATTTATCATGTATACCAAATTTCAGCTCAATTCACTTGTCCAATTGCAAGAATAAATTCTTCAAAAATCCATGATTATACAAGTTGCTGCAACATATCCCCTGCTATACAGCCCACTTCTAAGCCTTATATGACCAACCAAAAGGTGTCATAAACTCATGAAATTTTATTGGAGAATAACTATATATGTGTAGCATGTGGCCCTAAATTTTCAGCTCAATTTGAGTTTTATAAAAAATTATAAAATTCAACCAAGACAGAAGACTCAAATCTGCCAGCACAATTTTGAAGATAACTTTAGATCAGTACCCACAATTCCTTATTTACTGAAATGGTATAGGGTTAATTCCATCAAGAACATATACATCCTAGGGTTCCAGAAACATACTCCAATCAGTTAAATTCCAATTATTGGATTTATTAAGCAATTTCAAACCGACAAACACGAAATCTGTCAAATTGACAGATTTGTACAGTTTTCTTGTAAAATAACAAATAATTATCAAAACTCAATATTTTTCTATGAAATTTCATATACATAAACTAGACATATGATAAATTACCCTACAGAAAACCGTTTCCTCATTTCTATTTTCAAAAATAACAAAATTTCCACGAAATTTTACTGTTCACGCAGATCTGACAGAGCAGTAAAATTTCCAGCAACTACCACTTCAAATCCATCTCTAATGGCACATTCAAGCATAGATTAATACTCAAATCACAACATGAAATCCGTAATTTAAAATAGAACACCAAACTCACATAGCAACATAAAATCCCAGCAACTTCCATCAACAAATCTCAAATATTAAACCCTAAAATCCAAGTATTTGATAGTTAAAAATCCTTACCTAGCTTAGGGTTCTTGGAGGATGATGTCAGGCTCACTCTAGCATGAATTGTGGAAGGAGACTTGAGGAAACAAATGGGGTTTTTCCCCTTGAAAGATGTTGGACCCGTGGGTCTACCAAGAGGAGAAGAGAGCTGGAGCTTCTCTCTTTGTTTGCTATTAGAGAAAGTGAGAAAGTCAATGGTGGGGGCCGGCCATTTAAAGGGAAAAATGGGCTGACCATGGGTGTTGTTTTAGTTTTAGTGGATTACATGTGTCCAACTCTTATTGGTTCACCAATTTAAGTGTAATGACCAAACTACCCCTAAGTCATTGTTACAATTACCTTAATGCTATTTTTAGGGCTTGATTAGTTAAACTATATACTCACTAATTCTATTGTATCTATATTAAAAATAATATAGTATCTAACCAATTTAAATTAACTTACTAGTTCTATTGTAATTTTTCACCTAACATTAGATATACTAAATTGGACATTAATTGGGTGTGAGGCATCACACAATGCCTATGGGATTACGTGGTGGTTAATGCCTCTTTGAGGTCTTACGTAGTCCACCACGACCAATCGGGATTATCACGCCCAAATCAAAAAGAGAAAGGGAGAAAATGACAATATTTACAAGTACGGAATAAATGTAAATAAAGCGGTAAATGACATTATTTAACAATGGGGATTTTTAATGGGTCCAATGCCTATGGAATTACGTGGTGGTTAATGCATCTTTGAGGTCTTACATAGTCCACCACGACCAATCGGGATTATCATGCCCAAATCACAAGAGAAAATGGCAATATTCACAATATAATATTCACAACGTAGTAAAGCGGTAAATGATGTTATTTATACATGGGGATGTATTTTTCGGGTCAAATACCTCGTGGGCTAACATGGTTGTTACGGCCTCATAGAGGTCTTATGCACTCCGCCAAAGCCACTCAATATTTGCCGTACTAAAACACGTGGGAAGGGGATAATAACAACGCAATATATTTACAAGTACGTAATAAATGTAAATAAAGCGATAAATGAACTTAAAACCACGAGTTTTCAAAGGGTCCAATGCCTATGGGATTATATGGTGGTTAAAGCCTCATTGAGGTCTTACAGTAATCCACCACGACCAATCGAGATTATCACGCCCAAATCACAAGGGGAAAAATGAGGGATATTCACAATATAATATTCACAACATAATAAATGTAAATAAAGCGATAAATGACATTATTTACACATGGGGACGTATTTTTTGGGTCAAATACCTCGTAGACTAACATGGTTGTTACGGCCTCGTTAGAGGTCTTACGCACTCCGCCAAAGCTACTCAATATTTGCCGTACTAAAACACGGGGGAAGGGATAATCATAATATAATATGCACAATAACGTAATAAATGTAAATAAAGCAATAAATATACTCAGATCCACAAATAGAGACAACAAATAACCAAAAAAACATGTAGATAAAACAATAATAGCACAATAAATGAACTAGGAGAGCATAAATAGAACACACATGAACTAAAAGAATGAGAGAGAGAGAAGGGGGAGGATGAGGAGAGGTTAGAGAGAGAGGCACCTAATAGATGCTTCTCACTCTAAAAAACTCCCAAAAAACCCCCCAAAGAGAGACCCTAAACTCCTATTTTATGCCTAAAAGGATCCTTCGGAATCCACTAAAAAAAGAAAGAAAAAGAGAGAAGGGGGAGGATGGGGAGAGGTTAGAGAGAGAAGCACCTATGTAGATGCTTCTCACTCTAAAAACACCCAAAAAACCCCCCAAAGAGAGACCCCAAACCCCTATTTTATGCCTAAAAACTACCTAAAACTACCTAAGAAACCAAAAAATGGCCTAAGACTTCGGACCCAGCGTTGAGGGGAGGGGGGGTGCGTTTTATAGACGGATTTGCACGACGGGCGCGTGATCATCGCGCGCCGGTACTGTAGCTCATCCTTATCCGCAACGTGGCGATCTTATCCGTTCGCGTGGAAATTCGCGCGCGCACAGTTTTTTGACCCAATTTTCGAAGGCAATTTTGGAGGCCTTCTGGTACTCAAAATGGGTCATGCAGCATATCGTCGGAAAGCCCCAGATGTCTACTTTCCAATGATATAAAGTTTGCACAAATCGGAGTTCGGAAGAGAGAGTTATGGCTCCCGGAAGTCAGGGTGTCGGAGCTGTTTTTGTGCGCTTTTCCGGCGAAGATTCCGGTCAATCGGGGGATGCTACCGGCGAACCGAGAGTTCCACGTTGTAGCTGGAGTCATCATCTTTCCAACGCACCCGGGCTTATGCGTCAACTTGCAGCGAGTCGGAAAGACTTTGCGCGCGAAGGCGGCTGTCTGGGAGAAAAATGCACAAAACCTTCAGCTCATTTTTCCTTGAATCTTGTCCCAGTTCGCGCGCGTATTTGACCTAGCTCCCGATGTCGGATTTCGACGTTCTTGGTACCGTCGGAAAGCTTGCGTTGCCTACTTTTGCAAGGTTCTAGATTTGCGGGAATCCGAGCTTGGGCTTGTGAGATATGGCCCTGCGAACAGAGGCCGCCGGAGTGTTTTTGGTCCGTTGGAGGACTTTTTTCCGATCGGGATTCCGGCTAGACCCGGTAAATTCTTGGCGATCCGAGAGTTCCACGTCGTGCATGGATGTGTCTTCTTTCCAACGTGCCTGGGCTTGTGGATCAACTTGTTGCGAGTCAGGAAGACTCTGCGCGCAAGCGTGGCAACGTCAGTGGGAAAATTCTGGAATTTTCAGCACGGCCTTATTTCGTTGGTCTGTTTTCACGTGCGTGGTAGACGTAGCTCCCGATATCGGATTTTGACGATCTTCGTATCATCGGAAAGCTTATGCTACCTATTTTCCAAAGGTGTAGGCCTTGCACAGAGGCAAGCTTGGGTTCGCAAGATATGATCTTGCGAACAGAGGCTGTGGGAATGTTCCTTATGTCAAGGGGTTATTTTCTGATCGAGATTCCGGCTTGACCGGGGGAGCTCTTGACGATCCAGAAGTTGCACGTTGTAGCTGAAGTAACCCTCTTGCTTGAGGTTCTTAGCTCGCAGACCAAGTCGTTGCGGGTTGGAGGGAATTTCCACGCAAACACTGCCTCCCAAGTAGGCTGTTTTACCAACAACACTTAGCAAAATTTGGCTAAGTGTTGGACCGATTTTCACGGTTTTGCTCATAACTCCCTCGTTTCTCTTCCGTTTTCGACCTGTAAAGTACGGAATCGAAGCTCTTGATATTCTCTACGCATTGGTCAAGGGGTGGTCAGTTCGATCCAGTTTTTGGTCTGGTCCATGACTCGGTCAAACTTTGGTCAAACTTGGTCAACCTTAGTCAACTCTGGTCGAATTTGGTCAAACCTCCTCAAACTTTGGGAGAGGTGCTCTAGGTAGCATCCTAGGGTCATTTTGAAACGACGGGTCCCTGTTAGGTTGGTCCGGCCTGGTCCGGGCTGTCCCGTTTTGCGCACCGACACCCGAGAAAATCCCGGGGGTAAAAATGGGGTTATGACAGTTACGGAAGCGAAAGATCGAATGGCTCGTGAGAGATTTAGGGCTCTAATACCATGTGGAAAACCTAAATCTAATGGAAATATAAAATGGTGGAAAACCTAAATCTATTGGAAATATAAAATGAAGAATGAAATATTTAGAGAGAGATAAAGTGATGGAGGCTAGGGTTTCACGTGGTTCGGCTTTGCGAGTCTACGTCCACAGGATGAAACCTAATATGCTACATTTTTATTAATATTCTCTTAGTGTGTTTTACAATATGTTGTGAGGTCCTATTTATAAGACAACAATAACAATAGTACACACAATTCTAAATAATGTGAGATTCTAAACAATATTCCTTAACATCAGGATCTGTCTCCACTAAACCCAAGAAGCCTCTAAGGCTTTATAAATAGAAACTTAGACCATCGAAAAAAGAGAGGCAACAATTGGGTTCAGAATGGACTCTATCAAAATCCTCATACACTTATAGTCTAGAGAAAAGATAGGAAATAATATTTTGTGAGTTTAACTATTTTCTAGCCTCCTTTAATTGGCAAACGAGTTTCTTTTCAAAAGATTACAACTATCTCTCATAGGATAGTTCATTAGCATTACTCCTACAAAGTCTACAACTATTTGTTTGATAAAGTTACCATTGATTATTGGCCCGCTGAACCTTACATATTTGAGAACGACAAACATGAGTTACAAATGATATTTCAAATCCTCTTTTGAGGTTTGAATGGTTGTCGTCCCCACCAAAATCTTGTTTTCAAGTTCAACAAATGACTTTAAGTTTTACTTCTTATATTGAAAACACGCTTGCAAGATTTGGATGTTAAACATTAACTCTGACTAAATAGTATGGTGGTCCAAATAAGTAAACCATGATTTGATATTAATTTAATTACGGGTTGCATTGGCTAGCTCAATGATCAAACTTGAATATCTTTCCAGACATGCTTATTTTAGTACGAACCACCATGCATCAAATTTTAACCTATGTTTGTCTTCCTCAAATATGCAAGATTTGACTGACCAATGAATGGTAATTTTATTGAACAAATAGTTGCAAACTTCTAAGGAGAGATTCTACTGAAAAGGAAATAAAATATAAAATAAGAATAAGAGAAAAAGAAAAGGTTTCCGTACAAAATGCAATAGGACCATTAGAAAGGAGGCGATGAAACTGGCATACACAGCACTAAAAGGAATGGTTTTAAAAACCGGACTGGACCGGACGGTTCGACCGGTTGAACCGGTAACCAGTGTTTAATCCGGTTTGATTTTTTTAAAAAACCGGAAATCTGTAAAAAGTAACCAAAAATCGGAAACCGACGATTTGACTGTATAAACCGCGAACCGGCACGGTTGAACTAGTTTTGGTCCGGTTCTGCTGATTCCAAAACTCACCATTTTGAAGCTTAAAACTACACAATCCAGCAACCCCACCCAAACTCACTGCTACTAAAAATAACCAACATAAATCAGAAGCCGCCGTCGCCAAAATCAAACCCAAGCCATGCCGTCCAAACCCACCACCAATATACAACACTAACACCACCACCACCACCTCCAATGTCTAAAAAAACACAAACAAAAAATGCTTGCAAAACAAAATCACAAATCCTTAACAACTAAACAAACATACAACACACCAACTGTCAGTCCATTAAGATTTTGCAAGGAAGAAAAAGAAGAAGAAACTTTGAGAGCCCAAAACAAACACAACAACTAAGAGCAGTCAATCCATTGAGAGTTTGTAAGCAAGAAAAAACAAATGTTGAGAGGGGAGAGCCCAAAGGTGGTCGCCAATCAGACGTGATTCTTCTTCTTCCAACTTTCTCTTTCTTTTTCTTCCCCCTCTCTTTCTTTCTTCCTCTTTCTCTTTCTTCTTTCTTCTTTTAGTCAGTCAACCAAAGTGGACGACTTGGACTTGTTTAAACTTGAAAGCTTTGCCATTTTTCTATTTTAAAATTTTACCTCTATTTCTTTCAACCACACATTTATGCTACCTTTTGCTTTACTTTGTCAGGTGAAAGGGCTTCATGTC
>BKZX01023949.1:8173-28057 GCA_014362285.1 Fagus crenata
TTTTTCTTTTTTCTTCTCCCCCACCAGACTTCTTCTCCAGCTCCAGACTTCTCTCCCTTTCTTTTTTCTTCTCCCCTTTTCTCACCCATTTCTCTCATTTCCTCCTCAGCTCGTCCCCTCCTTCATTTTCTTTCTGTTTTCTTTCTTTCTTTCTTTTTCTCATTTTCTTTTTTTTCAGCGGTGCTTATTATTATTATTATTATTTTTTTGAGCCTCTATCTTTACTGCCACTCTCACCATCATCAAACAGTTTTGAGTCTCTGTTTTTTCTTTTTTCTTTTTTCTTATCAATTTTGGAAAAGCTTTCTTAAGCCTTTGATATTTTTTTTTTTGGTTTGTGGGTTTTTGTTTGGGGTATTGAAGATTTAGATCGGTACTGTGTTGTTGTTATTGTTTCCGTTATTCTTGGCGCGGGAAACAGAGTGGAAGAAAGAGAAAATATGATTAATTAATAGAATGGGGATGAACAGTTGCTTCTCAGGACCAGGGAGTTACTATTCATTTGCTTTCGTATATTGCTCGACTGGGGAGGCTACTACAGTGCGGTTTTCTCTATTTTTTGTTACAATTGGGTTTTTTATAGGGTATAGGGAGGCTATTAAGAGTGCTCTTATAAGCATCATTTATCTAAGGAAAAGTCTTATTCCTATTGTGGTACACGTGACTAAATAAAATATAATTATGGATAATCTTTTTTCATAAATTGGAACATACTTGCAAAACGTGGACAATATTAACAATAATGATATAGTGTGAAATAATGACATAAAATGGTGGTATAAAAATATCAAAGCCTAAATTGTAATTAAACTCATAATTTAAACTAAGTTAAACTATTGTTTTCGTCCTTAAACTTTACATGAGTTTCGTATTTATCCCTGAACTTTGAAAAAATTCACTTTTACATATAAATTTCGTTTCTGAACTTTTTTATAAAAGGAAGAAATTCATGTGTAAAAATAAACATTTTCAAAATTCAGGAACAAAAAACGAACTTTTCAAAGTTCAGGGACGAAAAACGAAAGTCATGTATAATTTAGGGACGAAAACAATATTTTAGCCTTTAAACTATTGCGATTTGTGCCCCCAATAAATCTTTTTTTTTTTGCTTTTTCTTTTTTCTTTTTCAATCAGATAAGAGGTAAGATTTTATTCACTCAAATGCATTGAACATCAAAGATTACATGCTGTAGGAGAATTTCTAGGACTTCCTCTATCCAAGCAACACATTATCCATCATCATTCTTGGGTTAAACCGCTCTCAATGCTAAAAGAAGAAGACTTAATTTAAGAGTTCTAGTTGGCAAGGAGTTACACCTCACAAAATTGGATTCGGACCTTTAACTCACTTATCCTCAACCAGGGCCGGCCCCGAGGTTTGGGTTGCCCAAACCCGAATCAATTTTAGTTGCCCTAAAAAAAAAAAAATTTATTAAAAAAATAACATAAAAGTCCTTTTTTTATTTTTTTTATTTTTTATGCAAAATCAAGGTTACATCTATATCTATATTAAGTTTAGCAAAAAAAAAAAAAAATTATTTATATATATACCTAATCGCCAAACCCATACCATTTAATTCTTTCTTCTTCAACTAAGACTCCATCCTCCCATAAATTTCTTCCTATTTTAATTCACCAAATTTGGAAGGTCAATTGTCTCCACTGATGTCTCCAATTAAAATTTCTTTTTAGAATCATATCAATTGCAATTATTTATTGCCCTTACTAAAATGCAAGTGAAATATTTTATAACATTCTTAAATTACATTAAACCACGTCAACCTCATTTTTAGGGTTTTTTTTTTTTTTTTTTTTGTGTGTGTGTGTGTGTGTGTGTGTGTGTGTGACTTCCCATTTTATATCCACATTTAAGTCACCGTATTTGGAAAGTCATTTGTTTGTACTAATGCCTCTTTAATGTTTTTCTTTTTCGAGGTGATTAATAATTTTTTAATTTTTTAATTTTGTTATACCAAGCATAGAGTTTTATTAAGATGAATCAATCAATACAATTGGATTATTGGAGAGAGAAAGGGAGGACATTCTTCTAACCAGATAGAAGCCTCTTCCTTCTCTTTAGCAAAACCCACAAGAGTTTGAGTAACATGATTACAAGTCTTATTAATAACAGAGAAAGAAATAGCTCCTAAAACTCTTTGTACATCTTGACTATTCTGGATTATCCATTCTAACTTAGTGTAGCATTTGTTGTCACCTTGGAGAAAGGACACAACAGCAGCATTTGAACATTCAAAAATAAATGAGTGGAAACCCGTGTCAACACAAAAATGAAGAGCTCTTAAAATAGATTTTGCCATTCTCCACTAACTATTTCCATCATTAACACCTGGTTCACTCAAGGCAGCTAGTACATCTCCGGAATCATCCCTCACAACAAACCAATTCCCATCCTATCTTCCTAGAATCTTCTTTCCACAACATTAACCTTGAATATTCCAGCTGGTGGCGGCTTCCATTTTGTTCCAGTGGCCATCTCATTGCTATTGCAGACTAATTTTGTTACAGTGGCCATCTCCATGTTTGCTGGTCCAAGGATTGTTGCAGACTAATTTTTCTTTTTAAGTATACTACTAATTTTTTTTTTTGGGTGTGGTTGCCCCATGGAAGGGGTTGCCCTAGCCCAGGGGCTTGCTGGGCTTACCCCAGGGCCGGCCCTGTCCTCAACAAGTAAATAGGGTATGGACAATAGGAATAACAAACTGTTTTAGTCCGATAAGCTTTTGACACGACCTGACCCAATTTTGATCCAACACAACCCATTCATCAAGCCTTTATTATAAAACTTTAAATGTATTTTTTTATTGACTCATTTTCAATGTATGTTTGTATACTAAAGTTATATTAAATTTTCTATATTGTAAAAGAAAATACAAATGATACTACTCGTCAACTTGACGAGCAATGGTCAAATATAAATGTTGTCATATCAGGCCTATTATTAATATTGAGTAGTTTTTTGTAAGTTCATTATTGATTTTTTTTTAATTATTACAATTTTTTTTTTACCCGAAATGTTATATTTTATTTTTAAATTTGTATATATATAATGTATGAGTTTGGATTAATTTTTTTCTTTTAACTTTTTAATTACAGCTTTAAAGTTATCAAATATAAATGTTGTCAATATCAGGCCTATTAAATTTATATTTTTCCTAAATTCATTACAACTTTAATATTTTCTTAAGTACAATTATAATTTTGTTAACTTTAGCAAATAAACAAATAAGTTTTCAACAAAAAAACTAATCCAAAAATATACTTAACAAAATCAGCATGGTGTGAATTTCATCAACTATATAAAAGAGAGAGAGTAAAGGAAAGGTAGAAACAAAATCAGATTTTGGGAGGTTTTAATTTCTGACACAAAAACAAAAGACACTTATTATATCCATGCACAGCTCAACAAACCCATTTCACCACACAAACCCCTCAAACTCCTGCAACTTCTTCTTCTCCTTCTTCTTTTCTGTGTGTATATTTTTAGGGCTCTAAATTTTTGTAACATAGAACAAACCCATTTTTTGGCCCCATCTTTCTCTTCTTTCTTGTGCTGTTTTTTACTTAGAAAAATAAAAATAAAAATAAAGGCTTTGGTGGGGTTTTCTTTCTCTCTTCTCTCTTCTCTCTTTGGAGTACTCTGTCCAGTGGCGGCTCCAGGAAATTTTTTCAGGGTGTTCAACGTTCATTACAAAACTTGAATATAACATCACTAAAAAAAAAATTACATAAAATTTTATAAAATCCTATTACAAGTCTTCGAATATAACAACATCACTAAAAAAAAAAAAAAATACATGAAATTTTATAAAATCCTCCTACGAGTCTTCATAGCTTGATATCGTTGCATGATAGCTTCATTATCAATGCTATCAAATACATCACTTTCAATGTATGTAACCAAACAATCATTCATCCATTGATCTCCCATTCGATTGCGCAGTTGATTCTTTATATATTTCATTGCTGAAAAACTTCTTTCTACTGTTGCAATCACGACAGGAAGGGTCAAAACTAACTTCACAAGCAAATAAACTAATGGATATGTGACATCCTTCTCCGTCTCTACCATCTTTCTAGCAAGCTCATCAATTCCATTTAGTTCTATAAACATGTCATTAGATTGCAAATCAACAATGTAATTCTGAAGTTGAATGTCAAGTGCCATCAAATCTGACTCAGAAAAAATTAATTAAATCCAAACAAATAAAGTAACTATAAGACAATTAGACAAATCACAAATAGACAAATTAATCAAAATTCTAAACAAATTGCAAATGGACAAATCACAGATAGTCAAATAGACAAATCACAAATAACATAAAACATAAACTATCAAATAAATAAATAAATATTATATTAACTAACTAACATTCGGTCAAATATGAAATAACTAAACAATAAAACAACTAATTAATAAACAACTAAGTAACAAAACAACTAAACAAGTAGGCAACTAATAATATTTATTTAACTAAACAATAAAACAACTAATAAACAACAAAACAACTAAACAACTAAGTAACATTCGGTCAAATATGTCAAGAGTAGTGAAGTAGCAGAACTGCAGAACCGGAAAAGAAAGACAGGAAAAGAAAAAAAAAAAAAAAAAAAACAAAAAAAAACCAGAACAGAGAGCAGATCCGGACGGGCGAACGTGGCGTGACTGAGCGGCGGCGGCAGCAGCAGTCAGCAGGCGTAAGGGGTGCGGCGAGGGATGGTCTGGCGGTGACCGTTTCAGGCTTTCAGCTTTTGGGTTTTGGGTTTTCTCTCTCTCTCTCTCTCTGACTCTCTGTATCTCTATTCAGCTGTTCAGAAAATTTGGGGATTTTTTTGTTTTGTTCAGGCACGCTGCACGCACACCACACGCGGTAAGTTTTGGATTTTTTTTTTTTTTTCTTGAAGAATAAATTTCATTAATGGGCTGAATCAAACATTTGGGTTTAAACAACTATTATTTGGGCTTATTTTGTATTATGGGCTTAAATAAATATTGTTATTTGGGCTTTTTATTTTTGAGTTTGGTAAATTGGGTTTATTACACAAGGGTGTTCACAAATTATTTCAGGGTGTTCAAAATTTTTATTTCAGGGTGTTCAGAATTTTTTTTTGTCAAGAATATCTATATAAAAATTTTTTTTTCCTTTGATTTTTTTAAAAGTCAGCTGCACACCCTGGCTATAACGTAAAGCCGCCCCTGACTCTGTCTTCCTTGTGTTTTCTGCTATGGATGCGTGCAACATATAAAAGATTAAAAGTGGTATAAAGTGGTCTCTCTCTTCTCTCTCTTTCTCTTTCTTTCACTCTCACTCTCTCTATTTTTCTTTGTTTTCTCATTTATAAATTTTTTATGTGGTTTTTGTCTGTAGACGTAGTTATCTCTCCTGGTTGGGGTCTCTGTCACTCACCCTTTATCTCCACTCTCATCTATCAACGCGTAAAACTAACGCTCACTGTAATATACAAATTACAAAGGTCTTATCATTGGAGCATTCATCAGAGTTTTGCACCTCAATCACTTTCTAACAAACAAAAGTTTGTTTGATTGATTGGTAACTTATTTATTTCAACTTGACAGAAAAATAAAAGAAAACTTATCAGAAAAATGACTGAAGAAGAATAAAAAGAATCGGATTTTTTTTTTTTTTTCTGTTTAATTGCTGAGTTGTTGTATTTTTCTTCTTTTTTCTTTTCCAAGCATAAACTCACTCGTCAAAATGGATGAGTGTTTTTTTCCAACTAATAATAACGAAACAGAAATGAAGTGCTAGCCTGTATGGGTGAATTTTTTTATACACGTAGAAATATCAAATATATATACCTGAGCGGTCAACTGTTTCTCTTTCACACTCCGAAATTTTGTGAGGGTTTTTTAATTTGGGCAAAATGACAACTGTTTCTCAATATTCTTTCTCGCCTGACTTTACTTTGCACGAGGTAACTTTCTTTCAAGGATTTTGAATTTGGTTTCTTGGGAATTCAGAGGTAATTTTTTTTTTTTTTATTATTATTATTATTTTTTAACTTATGGATACCGGAAGCAAACGGGAAGGATCATAATTGGGCAAAGTGTTAGTTTCTGAATCACGAGTAGACAACTTGTAAATGGACAAAACCACATATGGATAAAATGTACCTTTTTTTTATTTTTTATTTATTTATTTATTTTTTTTACAATAGGTTTTTAATAGTTATCTATGCACAACAATTTTTCAAAAAAATTCAAGAAATTGTAGAAACGCATCCCAAAATCACACCAATCGAATTTGCCACCTGATAACACCCACCTTCAAATTGACGCAAGACAAAACCAGACAGAACATTGCAACAATAAATTGAAGAGCAGAAAAATAAAGGATAGGCAACCTGGGACTCAATAGCTTGCTTAGGAGTTAGCATTAAGCAATAGAGAACAAACCTTAAAGACAGACCATTGGAAATCCAAGAGAAATTTTATTAATCAATCTAACGGTAGTCCGTCTCCATAGGAGTACAATATTTTTTTTTTATAGGTAACAAAAGATTTATTAGAAAACAAAAACTCCCTCTAAGTGCATAAAGTATGCACTAAAGAGGGGAGAAAATACAAGAAAGCTAAGAAGAACTCTTAGAGAAATTCAAAGAAACAACAAAGGCAGCAAAGGAGATTTCCTTGGTAAGCCCCCAAATCCGAGCCCAATAAAAAAGGCACCCAAAAAAAATTCCTCAAGCTTGGTAATAGAGCGATCTACATCATCGAAAATATGACTATTACGCTCACGCCAAACAGTCCACAATAAGCAATGAGGCACCAAATTCCAAACCAAGCAGTTGTGCTTGCCAAAACAATTAAACCAACTAAAAAGGCGGTCAACAATATTGTTAGGAAACACCCAAGGAACACCGAAAGAACGCAAAACCAAATTCCACAAAGCAGAAGCTGAAGAGCAATGGATCAAAAGATGGTTTCCAGTTTCTCCAGCATTCCGACACATGCAGCACCACCCCACCATGGTATACCCTCAGCGCATCAGGTTGTCGGAGGTAAGAATCCTCCCCCAAGCCGCAGTCCACAAGAAAAAAGAAACCCGGCGCGGGCCTTTCACCCTCCAAATAGCTCTCCAAGGGAACTTAATGTCAACCTTAACATCAAGAGCGCGATAGAAAGACTTGACATCAAATTCCCCATTCTGGCGAAGCTTCCAACTCAAAGAATCCGAGGCAAGATCAATAGGGATTTTAGAATGAATGAAGTTAAAGAAAGCAAGCACCTCCTCAACTTCCCAGTCATTAAAATCCCGAACAAAAGTAAGGTTCCACACTCTGTGCGCGCGCGCCCCCCCATTAGAAGAGAATAAAACAGAGGCTATAGAAGCAGACCGAGAAGTAAAGCAAGCAAAGAGCAACGGAAACCTGGTCTTGAGAGGAGCATCCCCACACCAAGTATCATGCCAGAACCGAATCCGAGTACCCAAACCAGCAACCATCTCAACCTGCTGCAGGAAAAAATCCCATTCAAAAAAGATACCCTTCCAAAGGATACAACCATGAGTCCCCTGGGGCTCTTTAGTCATCCACCCACTACAATCCAGACCATGTTTCTCCGTAATAACACGTCTCCAAAGATGGGTTTCTTCCCTACTAAACTTCCACAACCATTTCCCTAATAGAGCCCTATTAAAAACTTCCACCTTTCTAACACCCAGACCACCATGAGCTAAGGGAGAGCAAACAGTATCCCAACCCACTAAATGATGCTTAAACTCATCTCCCAAACCACCCCAAAGGAAATTCCGCTGCAATTTCTCAATTCTAGCCGCCACATGCTTAGGAATGGTGAAAAGAGATAAATAATAAGTAGGGAGACTAGAAAGCGTACTCTTCAGCAAGGTTAATCTTCCACCCTTGGATAAATACAACTTTTTCCAACCTGCCAAGCGCTTCTCAACCTTCTCCAAAATAGGATTTCAAACTGAAGAGGCTTTAAAAGAATCCCCAAGGGGCAAACCAAGGTAAGATAAAGGAAGAGATTCTATACGGCAACAAAATGATATCTGCCAAGTGAGACAGATTCAACACCTCTCCCACAGAGACCATTTCACTCTTACCCATATTAACACCTAAGCCAGTCACCACCTCAAAGCAAGACAAAACCATCTTAAATGAAGAATTTGTTCAAGATCCACATCACAAAAAACAATAGTATCATTTGCAAATAAAAGATGAGAAACAGATAGATCATTCTCCACAGAGTTGCCCGCCTTGAACCCTCTTATGAGGCCCGCCTCCTCAGTTCTCCGAAGCATTCTACTAAGTACTTCCATAATCAGCAAGAAAAGTAGAGGGGAAAGAGGATCCCCCTGACGAATACCTTTAGAACCCTCGAAGAAACCGGAGGGAGAGCCATTCACCATAATAGAGAAGTGAACTGTGGATATACAAGTTCTAATCCGCGAAACCCACTTTCTCCCAAAGCCCATACGATCCAAAAGGTACAAAAGGCAGTCCCAATTGACATGATCATAAGCCTTCTCAATATCAAGCTTACAAACCACTCCCGGAGTACGGCACTTAATCCGGCTGTCCAAACACTCATTAGCGATCAAAACTGAATCAAGAGTCTGTCTACCCCCCATAAAGGCATTTGAGACTCAGAAACCACTCCATCTAGCACCCGTCTCAACTGGTTAGCCAGAACTTTAGCCAAAATCTTGTAGACACTCCCAATAAGACTAATAAGACGGAAGTCCTTAATGTTAATAGCCTTCTGCTTCTTAGGAATGAGGGTAACAAAAGTAGCATTTAAAGAATATGCAAAAGTACCCTTCTCAAAAAACTCAGCAAAGAAGCCCAAGAGATCACTTTCAATCACCCTCCAACACTCCTGAAAGAAAGCCATAGTGAAGCCATCCGACCCAGGGGACTTATCTCCTTGAAGATCTTTGACAACCTGTAAAATTTCTTCCTTCTCAAAAGGACTCTCAAGGAGATTCCGGTCCTCATCTCCAATCACAGAAAAAGGCAAATCATCAACAAAAGGACGCCATGGCTCGTTCTCCGTATATAAAGATTCATAAAACTGCACCGCCTGATCCCAAATGTCAGAATCCGAGGAAAAAACAGTATCACCCACCTCTAACTTCTCCATGAAATTCCGTCTCCGATTTGAATTTGCAGTTTTATGGAAGAATTTTGTGTTATTATCTCCCTCCTTAAGCCACAAGACCCTAGACTTTTGACGCCAGGAAGTCTCCTCATAATGAGCCAACCTATCCAAATGCAGAAGCAAAGCCCCCCGATGCTCTAACTCAGAAGAGGAGAGACCCCCCTGCTGTTCCTTGTGATTCAAAACCTCCAACTCACAAGTTAGTTGGTGTTGCTTAACAATCACGTTGCCAAAAACATGATAGTTCCACTTCTTCAAATCCTCCTTCAAAGCTTTCAACTTAGAAGCTAAAACAAGACTTGGAGGGCCACAAAAAGAATAACTAGACCACCAAGCCTCAATGCAGTCGACAAAGCCCTCATCTTTCAACCACATATTCTCAAAACGAAAGGGAGATTTACCACGAGTCAAGCTGCCAACTTCCAACAAAAGCAGAAAATGGTCCGATAAAGGACGGGGCATCACTTTTTGAATTACATCTGGGTAACGATCCTCCCAATTAGAAGATATCAAGAATCTATCTATTCTAGACATCGAAGAATTATCCGAGCCACTACTCCAAGTATAAGGGGCCCCTCTAAAAGGTAAATCCACCAAATTGGAAGAGTCAATGAAGTCCAAGAACTCCATCATGTAAGAAGACAGCCTATTACACCCCAACCGTTCGCTTGGAAAACGAACCACATTGAAATCCCCAAAAACACACCAAGGATAGCTCCAAGTCCTCCTAACAGCACTAAGCTCATCCTAGAGCTCTCGGCGGAGCAAGTCGTTAGTTGGACCATAAAGACCAGTCCCAACCCAAACAAAACCATCAACCACCCCCTTCCAGAGGCAAGACACAGAAAACTTATGGACCACAAAATCCATCTTCTCAACCACACGATTATCCCAAAGGATTAGGACCCCATCTGCTGAACCCATAGCTGGAAGGAATTCCCATTCGACAAAAGAATTACCCCATAAGCTTTGAACCAGCTGAAGGTCTACCACAGCAAGCTTTGTTTCCTGAAGACACACCACATCACATTTCCAACTTCTAAGCCAGTACTTAATGGATTCTCTTTTCCTGGGGTTATTTAGGCCCCTAACATTCCATAATAAAATTCGTAGCTGCATAAAAAACTAAAAACCCAAGCATAACAACAAATAACAAGCAACACCAGACAAATATCAACACACAGGTTGACGACCATCGTAATTCACAGAAGAGACTAACTTGCGAAGCTCACAAGTACCTTTCTTAACAGAAGCTGTAGGTCGTCGAGGACCCACTTTCTCCTTAAGCACAAAACGATCAGCCTCAATTCTTTGTAATAAAGCTAAACATTCTTGTTCATGACTCTCAATCGGGAAACCCACCAATTTGCAAAAGCCCCGATGTCGCTGTTTAACCCACAAAGATAGCTCCAATGTAGACCCACTCACTTCCTCCGTAGGCCCAGAAGGAGCTATCATTGCTAGAGGCTCACAGTGAAGAGCAGAAGCAGGTTCCTCACATAGAGCCAACTGGAGCTCCGAAATAGAACCAATATCCTCCCCCTCCGAAGAAGAACACACAGCCATCAATGGTTCCCCAAATTCGAAAGCCATATTAGAGAGGAAAGGAGAGCAAGAAGTCACCCTACCTAAGATGAGCTGTGCCGCTTGATCTATAGGTGCCAAATCAACCCATACCTCCGGCAAAAGAGTGATATCCGTCTTCGGGGAAACTTCCATCGTTTCGGTGATCTCCCTCGGCACTTCCTCGTCGAGCTCAGCACAAGAGAAGGGACCACTAACGTCACCGACATAAGAGTCTTCCGTCGTTTCGGTGATCTCCCTCGGCACTTCCTCGTCAAGCTCGACATAAGAGAAGGGACCACTAACGTCACCGACATGAGAGTCAACGGGGCAAATGGGAGTTGTGGAAGCTTCTGGTGGTTCACACACCAGGTTAAGGGCCCCCGACCCACTTGCCACTTCCTGGGCTTGAGGAAAAGCTCGTGCCATTGAAAGAGCTAACCCATAGGCCCTATGCCTTAAATCAACCCAATGGGCCTGTCTTTTCTCATCCAAAACCTTAGTGATCTGTAGTGTTTTATGGTTTGGAGCCCAACTAAAGGAGAACTTACGGGTTAGGCGAGGCGCCAATGGGTCCAGCATAACCCGATTTGGTTTCAAATTCAAATCCTAAGCTCTAATAGGATAAGGCCCAATGACGGCTTCTTAGGCGCGGCAGAATCGCGCGAATCTCGCGCTTCCAAAGCTGGGTTTTTACTCATCTGAGACTTGGCCTGCCAGAAATTCATCGGCGATTGCTTACCCAAGAAAAATAACTCCAACTCAGCTGCAAAACGTTCCCATCCTTTGCCCATGTAACCTTCCGGAACACGAATTCCTCCTCGTTGTGCTCCTCCATGGTATTCACACACTTCCACAAATCTGCCTCGCTGATTCTGCAAACAACTAAGCTCCAAAGTGCTATACAGTGTTCGAAGAAACCTGAAGAAGCCCTTTAATTCCAAACTTTGGCGTAGCAAACCCCAAATGTTGAGAAGCCACTTGAGACTATCCACACCCAACCAAAGGGAACCAACAAAATTCCCTCGTTTCTCAATGATGTGGTATGGGGCTGTGCGACCACCGTCAAAAGCCAAAATAAATTTTTTTGCACCCATTCGAAATGCATGATGCAAAACCTTTTTGGAAATCAATCTACCCTTCGACGATGGCTGAGAGGTCAGGTTATGTGGTTTTTGAGAGGGTGGGTTGAAGGGTGTGGGTAAGGTGGTAATGGGTGGGGATATAGTCGGTTGGGGCAAATATGGTGGGTATCTATAAGGGGGAAAAAGGAATGGGTGTGGGCATTGGAAAGAACCGAAAGTTGGCCCTGGGGGTTGTGGTGCAGGTGGCGGAAGATTTTGGGAAGAGAGGTGATGGTATGTAGCTGGAAAGTAGGGAGGAGGCAAGGGGAAGGTTGAAGGTGCTGACGTATGAGGGGCAGAGGGTGTGGGCAGGGAGGGGAGAGAGGGGGGGGGGGGGGGGAGGGAGAGAGGTCATCACTCTATGCTCCTACATCACAAGTCAAAGGAGTCCTGGTCCCAATTGTAACTTGACCATGAAGAGCATTACTAGTACTCCGTTCTACCAAAAACTTTACCACCTGCGAGAGACACGAACCTTTACGACATGGGAGGAGAGAATTAGAGTGGTGTAATGGAAAAATTCCATAGGAGTACAATACTGTGCTTATATAGACTACTAGGACTAAAATTTAATTCTAACTAACCTAAGAAAACCCTAATTCTTATTCAAATTGATTTGGAAAATCCCAATTATTGAATTACAAAAATAACCTTGACTCTAGGAAATTAAATAAAATACCAATTGACCTAATGAACTACTAAGACCTAAAATAAAATTCAATTGACCAAAAAAGAAAATACAATTGAATCCAAAATTGAAATAAATATTTCTTCGTGCTTCCTGCATCACAAAACCCACAAATTCTAGCTAAATCCCCTGAGTAGCCACCACATACATTTGGTGACAATCTCAAAACCGAAACCCCAAATCCATTGGGGTCATTGAGCAATGGGCATGTGGGGCCTAGTAGCTTTATCAAAAATGAGAATGAAAAGCTAAAATGAGAAATCTCATTTTTGAGGATTCTCATTTAGCTTAAAAGGAGAAATGGAGAAGTAAGTTTTTGAATCTACTTCAAAATAATGTTACCAAACACAACAAAGAAAAAGGGTGAATGCATTCTCAAGCCTAGAAAGTTGCGAAATAAATTTTTACTAGGGTTACCAAACGCCACCTTAACCTTAATATTTTTCTTAGATATAAGACCCCAACCAAGCTCATAGAAGTAGAACTATTCAAGCAGACTGTAAAATGAGAACACAAACAATTACAAGAAGCCAAGTAACACATCCCATAAAATGAGAACACAAACAATTACAAGAAGCCAAGTAACACATCCCATGAACCAATATGAGTAGATAGTAATAGAAAAAATTAGTATAGCCAATAAACTCTTGCCTCAAATGACACCTCCTCCTCTTGCAAAAGCAAAGTGGAGGATGAGGTCATGGGTTCAAGACCCGCTTGATGCGTGCGTAATTATTAATTAAAATAAAGAGCAAGAATTTTATAACATCGTACCTTATTGGGCAATTTAATGAAACATGTGATGGCCTCTCGATTATCTCAGAATCTAATATTTTCAAATTAAGCAATATAACATCTTAGTTTTGTGTCCAAACTTCCAAGTAAGAAAGTCAAGTATAGTAATTCCAAACATCACAAAACAAGATAACCAACAATATGGATTGTATCTTTTTCTTTCATTTGTCTTACCAGAATTAAGTGAAGCAACAACAGGCAGAACATAATCTTGTAGAACTGGCGTTTCAGAACTTGATGACATCACACTCATGAAGGCTATAACAATGTGATAATTACCTATAAAATTTCAAATACTTACTGTATTAACTGAAGATTTTCAAACAAAAAGGTATGCTTTGACATGAAAGCGTTTGATCAGGCATACCATTAAATTGCCCAACAACTTGAAAAAGATTAATTCCATCTTTGAGCATTGCGGTAATATTTGTTGGCAGCTGTGGTCCAGTGTCCTGATCCAGGCAAGAGCATTACAACATTAATAAAATTTATTGCATCAAACCATGCTTTAAACATGAGATTTGAAAAAAGAAAAATTCACTGCAGGTAAAAGTATAACTAAACAAACCATGGAAACGTTATTCCTTCCTCGTACTCCTTTCCCATTTAACAGAAAGCTACAGAAAACATGAAAGATCCTGATCAAGTTCATTCCTCGGAGTAAAATGGAGAAGATAAACCACACATACTTTGCTTGAGGTGGGATCATAATGCATTAATGCAAGAGGATGTGTCCATATTATCCATTTGAGCAACAAACAGACCCTAAAAGAAAATAAAGAAAAAACATATATATGAAAGAACAGTAGTTGACCCTTCCATGTATATCAAAAAAAAAAAAAAATGCGGAGAGAAAGTGATCAAAATGCTTAACAGAGGTTGATTGCATATGCCCAAAAAATATACATTTTCTCCTAATCCAAAAGAAGCAAGTATTTATATTTGATCCTGGCACAAACCACCTGGAACTGTCATGCACATTTTACCATTATGAAAAAACTATGGCAAGTAATATATCACCTAGACTATATAACAGACCAGAAAATTCCACAAATAAATGTAAAGCGAAAGTAAAACTGAATAATAACTGGAAGCTACAGAAGAAGGTAAGAAGCTTATAATGAGTAGTGTGTTGAAATGGATATGAAAAATGGCCAGAAAAAAGATGTCAAGATGCCATATTGATAATGAATGAAGGATGAAATTCCGATTAACTCAGAGAAGGGGATGACCAGGTAAATACAAAATCACAGTGTTTGATTCAAATGACAATATCACGCATTTTTTTCTGGTAAGCTATGGCAGTAAGTAAAGTGCATTGGACTCCATAAATATTATGCACAATTATTTCAGGACATGCTTACTATCTGATTTTGCATAGAAACCACCATACTCTTCAAGATATGGAAGTCAGAGACAATGGTCCTGTACCCACAGCCTACCAAAAAGTTTGAAAAGTAACAAGTCAGATTTAAAAAGAATGCGCTTTAGAGTTAGTGCATGTATGTGTTGCTTGAAATATAAAACCTACCTTGACCTCAAGTGAAGCGAGTATGTGGCCCATCTTTACACGTGGATAGAATCTGTATATGCAGACTCATTCAAGTAAACCTCATACTTCTAGGTCCAATCAATGTGGGGAAAAAAAAACCCCTTTCTTAAATAATCTTGTACATTCAACTTAGAAAATAACTATAGCTTGTGTAAGTTGGCTGATAACAACGGTCAATCAGAATTCAGCAGAAGACAACTAAATTCTATTTTAAACAGGTCCATAATTGTTCGAACCATTAATATTGGAAAGATCTGTTACATGGAATCTGCCAGAATAAGGGGGTCATTTACTTGGGCTAAAAATCAACAAATTCAGAGAAAGAAGACAATTAGAGTAGAATTGAATTTGATTTTATTCCCCAAAAACAACAATGTATAGCAGCTTAGAAGCAGATCAATGACCACACCAACTCAAAAACACATTTGAATCTCTTATGAAACGGAATTCATTTATCACTAATGACTATGCAAAATGAGCAAAGTATTGAGAAGTTATACCTAGAAATGATTTTTGAAATACTGGAAAGGGCATGACTTGGTTCAATGTTAACATCCTCGGTATTACTGAAAGTTTTACCTGTCTAAGTAAGCACAAAAACATGGTATAAGGGATAGGTCCAAAACATTAAAGCCAAAAGCAAAAGAATATATATATATATATTATATATATATAATAAATAAATAAATAAAAAGGAAGAGAAAAAACCAACTAATCCAACCAGAAAGGACCAAAAGATTAATAAATATAAATTTTACTAACCTCCTCAGCCATAATAAGAAGATCAACTGCATCTTCAATTTGAAACCATCCAATCATACAAGCATTCTAACTCAGGCATCAATATATCAAATCAAACATTAGTTGGACTTTCTTTGCAAAGTGGAGAATATACCAAATATTAGTTAAGACGTTGTTAGCAAAATGTCGATAATAACTTCTAGGAATTATAAGTTAAAGTCAAATATTCTAACTTCATATATAATTTTGAACTTGAATAATAAATGATTTTGAAAACCAAACAATCATAAGGAATGAACTTCACAAAGTTAAATTATTCAGATTCCTCTCAAGCATTCTCACCTATTCTTAAACTAAGCTTCGGAACAATATGTGCTTCAAAGATGCTTGTGCAGTAACTTACGTTGTTTACATAACTAGGAGACAATCCTAGTTGACAGGTGGGTAAGTCAAGGTCCTTAACTACATACCTTGGCTCTTGACTAAGCACTAGTAACCAATAAGGCACCCAACACAGAGACAATTGTCCCATTGCATTAATTTTTCTGCAAATGACCAAATTTCTTATTTTTGTTTGCTTAACAGAACCTCCAGTGAGTATTTGAATACACAAAGAGGTTTCTCAATTTTTTATATATCACCTTACATCCATGAAAACTCACTTGTTCTGCCAATTCCCTACAATCTAAGAGTGGACCTCTTATACTTATTAAATGTTGGCTAATCCAGGATTTACTTCCTACTGCTCTTGATGGTGAGTTTTTGGAGCAACTCAAGCTGCAAGCTTGATAAATTAATCATCATAAAGTACCAAACTTAACAAATTTCATGGGCAACTCAACACTTCCCTGACGGAGCACATACATTTTTCATAACTTCAATTGGCAATGCCCTCGTTTAGCTTTTCTGACAATGCTAACAAAGAGAAATTATTTTGTATCAACAGTCAATCATCAGCAATCAATGTAAGATGATACTTGCTATGAGCAACAATAGATCCGGTTAAACAATAAAAGTGACTGTGTATACCTTGACAGAAATCATAAGTGCCATTACAGCTGCTTGAGGAGAACAATCATTAATGTGCTTATATACCTACATGGCATAAACGAACTAAGAGATACAGAATATAATTGAAGTAAAAGTTTGCAACTGTTTTCGTATTCACTTAATATGTCTCATGATAAATTAAGAAATAATTTCAAAAAAATATGCAAATGTGCAAATTTTGAAGAGATATCCTTTTATGTGCATTTAAATATAGGAATGTGAAAAACCATGATGAACCAGTTAACCAAAAGCGTTAATATTACGATGTGCAAACACATATAAGATCTGTATCATGCATATGAAAAATTATAAGGGGATGGGATAGGATATTTAGATGAAAAAGGAAACAAAGTATCAGTTTAACTGTAAATAAAATGAATGGTTCAAAGTACTGTGTTCAGTTTTCAGGTATGTTCATGTGATTTCAGACAAACTCACAATAAAGGGCTAGATTGATCTGGTTCCTAAAAAGAATCGTTCTGTGAACCCTTTAACATAGGAAAACATTCAAAACCATCATTGATGTGTTTGTGGGTAAGTTTCTGATTTATATGGTGTCATTATGTGTGTCAGTTATTAAAAACAAGTGTCCAAAGGCTTATTTTCAAGCAAATGTGCCAAAATCTTACAGAATAAAATTCAGATGAGAATAGAAAGATGTTCGAATATGAGTTACAATCACAAACACATGCACACGCACACATGCACATAAGTAACAACTTACCTGTTTTACCAACACAGGCAAATCCTGCACTTTTGGGGGAACCTCATTATTTGCGACTGCATGATCAATGCCTCTATTTGTTAAAGCAATTATTTCTCAAGCAAGTTCAACCAAAAGCCATGTTTATTAACATAAATTTATACAGTTAGCAGTAACTAGAGTAAGAGAGTTAAAACAGAACGACATATCCATAATGAAACCAAAAAGAGCATACTAAAATAAAACCAGACTTATAATGCAGGTGCTACAAAAACAAGGGGATAGTAACCTTGACTCTGCTTCTATTCAGGATACCAAAGTACCTAGAATTGCAATGTTTCTTTTTCACAGACACAAGCAATAACATACAACTTCAGCATAAAACTTGACAACTCTCATTTAATTGTAAAACTCTAGATCAAAAGGTATGCAGTATGCTCCATATATAAATTTACAATGCATTGACATTTTAAGAGTATTATGAATGGTCCTTCACCACTTTTTGCGTATTTAGAATCGAATATCTCTCATAACTCATCAGCTAAATAATCGGTTTCCATTTCATGTATGCAGTACTCATGATTCTCAATAATATTTTAAGGCGTTCCATGTATATAAATTGATTAGTCCCATGACACATATAAGAATTCAAAATAACACCTATAATCCCAAATGATATCTTTTGGTTATACAAGACCAAAACAAAATTTAAATATTAAAAAATATACAAGGTAGCCAAAAACAGAATACTCTTTTAATTCTTTTAAATGTAAGAACATATGAAGGAGAGAGGGAGTGCAAGAGTTAGGACCCGCCACTGCATTCAAATCCATAGTTTGCTTGTTCTACAAGTACATGGACATGCTCTAAGTTTGGGTCTCATATATTATAATATCTCTAATCCTAGATTCATTGTAACCTCTTCCAATACCACATTTAAAAAATACAACCCCAATTACCATTCTACTTCAACAATCACACCCATTTCCCAAAAAAAAAAAAAAAAAGATAAATTTACCACATAATATATAACATGAAACTTTGAAATGAAAAATAAAAAAGAAATTATATTCAAACAAGAAAATAGACAAGGGCCCAGCATGTATTTTTGGGGTTTGAATGTAAAATGCAAAAGGTCACGAAGAAACCTGGCTAGAGCGAAGCAAAGATCGGAGAGGACAGAGGGGTCACTGGGCTGACCGGAATGAATGTGCATGTAAAGTGACTCAGCTACCCTACCTACCATAAACGACGACGTTAAGCATTGCATTCTTACTTCACAGTCTCTCTCTTTCTCTCTCTGCCTTTTGTTTCTTGGAGCTTAAGTAATAAAGTTGAGTTTGAGAATACGGAACGTGGCTTTTCGGTTTGGTTTCCAAGTTATTTTAAGATCTCTTTTAAATACAGTGATAGGTTTTTTTGAGCCGTTTGATCAGTTCTAGGGTTAATTGGTAACCTTAATAGCCGGTAAAAATTGGCATCTTCTTCTGTTTCTCTCTTCCCCCATTACAGCCCAAGCCCTAAAACACTAATCCACTTCAATCCTCACGCTCGCTCTCTCGCTCTTCTGTAACGCTCTCTCTATCTTCATCCCCATCTTCGAAAATCCTCAATCTTGCACGGATTGAGAGAGATCACTCCGCAGATCGACTAGATTGGCGAGAGAGCTGAGCAATTTCGGCGCTCCAGATTGAGAATGAGACAGCCCTCAAGCCGATCGTAAGAAATCTCGCATTTCCCCCTTTTTTTTCAATTTTTCGTCACCTCCGTATGTTTGGGGTTTGTTGGTAAATTGAGATGTTCAGTTAGTTTTTGTGTCATAGAAAATCCTTGTTTTGTTTTTTTCTCTCCTTATTTTTATCATAGTGATTTGTATGGACAAATGAATTATTCATATAGATGCTCAATTTGTTTTACGTTCTTGGCCAGTAGTCATCAATATTTTTTTTAATTGCTTTTCCGTCCACAGTTGGGCCATGGTGATTATTCTGCTGCAAATACAGAAGTTCTGCGAATGGTGAATACCCTTGCAGTTGATAATGAGGCAAAACAAACTATAGAGGCATTACGGACTGAGTTACAGAAGACAAAGGAGAAGTTACAAGCTGTTGAAGAATTGAAAAGCCAGTCATGTATAATGCCATTGTTCCTTGAATGATGAACTTTTGATTTGTCACTTATGTATGTACATTTTTTTCCCTTTTTGGGGCCCTTGTTGCAGAAAGTTTTCTTTGTAAAGTAACTTTGTGTTTAGTGTTTTTGTTTGTTATTGCTGTTTCATTTCAATTTCTGTATTTTTGGTTAACATGATAATTTAGAGGGTGTTTCTGACATTGGAAATTTTGTTTGTATGATTAGTTTAATAGCGTAAAACATTGACATTGTGGATTCTACTGAATTTTGTTATTGGTGAGAACAGAAAGCCACCAAGTTGGTGAAACTTTCAGACCAAGGAAAAAAAATATTGGGGGGGGGGGGGGGGGGGGGGGGGGGGGGGGGGGGGGG
>BKZX01023952.1:2931-14108 GCA_014362285.1 Fagus crenata
AAAGATTTCATCACTTACCCCCCTTGAGGTAATGATTTTTCAGGTTTCTAAATAATGTTTCCTTATTTCCTTATACCCACGTCCATTGATCTATCTGTAAAGAGAACACAAACGCAAATGATAATAATAATCCAGACATAATATTAACCTTGGTTTACAAAGGTCAAAAGAAATACTTCCTCAGGTTACAGGTATTCCATGGTCTAGGGATAGGTTTCCCGTTCAAGTCTTCTAGCCGATAAGCCCCATGCCCAGTCTGGGACAACACTTTATAAGGCCCTTCCCAGTTCGGTCCGAGTTTCCCTTCGTTCGGTTTTCTTGTATTGGCCATAACCTTCCTCAGGACTAAATCACCAACTCGAAACGTCCTAGGCTTGACGTTCTTATCATGTTCTCTCTTTATCTGTTGTTGATATGCTGCCAGACGGACTACAGCTAAATCCCGTTTCTCCTCCACTAAGTCCAGATCTTTGCGCAGTCTGTCTTCATTGGTCTGAATAATGAACTCAGTTGTTCGGGTGGTCGGCATCCCGATCTCCAACGGAATGACTGCTTCCACACCGAAAGCCAGAGCAAAAGGTGTTTCATTGGTGGACTTCCTTACTGTAGTTCGGTATGTCCACAATATGCTCGGGAGCTCCTCCACCCATTTTCCCTTTGCTGCTTCCAATTTCTTCTTAATCCCACTCAAGACGACTTTATTGGATGCCTCGGCTTGTCCATTCGACTGGGGATACCCCGGAGAGGAGAAGAAGTTTCTTATGCTGAGGTCCGAACAAAATCCTTTGAAGAGCTTACTATCAAACTGGGTTCCATTGTCCGAGATGACAGCCCATGGTATACCGAATCGAGTGACAATGCTCTTCCAGAGGAAACGTTTTGTGTCTATGTCTCGGATGTTTGAAAGTGGCTCGGCCTCGATCCATTTAGTAAAATAGTCTGTTGCGGTAATCAAGAATTTCTTGTTACCTAGAGCCCGAGGAAGAGGCCCCACAATATCCAAACCCCATTGAGCAAACGGCCATGGACTGGACAGATGATTCAACTCCCTAGCTGGCTGGTGAATCATAGGAGCGAATCTCTGACATTTATCACACTCTTGGACATATTTCAAGGCGTCGGCCTGCATGTATGGCCACCAATATCCCTGAGACAAGGCTCTGTGCGCCATAGACCTTCCTCCAGTATGACTCCCACAGATCCCTTCATGTATTTCAAAGAGGAAATCTTTCACCTTATCCGGATGCACACATAACAGGTACGGTCCAGTGAAGGATCGCCTGTATAACAACCCTTCTTTGGAGACCCAAAACCTCGAGACTTTCTGTTTGATTATCTTAGCTTCCTTCTTGTCGTCGGGTAACTTATTGTCTTTGAGGTATCTAAGTATAGGATCCATCCAGCTTGGTCGGATATCGATAGAGCAGACTGACACCTCCTGATCTTGAAAACTCGGTTGCTCCAGCGTCTCTATACACACTGTCCTCTGTATATCTAATTCCAATGCCGTTGCTAATTTGGCCAAGACATCTGCATGGGAGTTATGCTCTCTCCCAATTTGTGCAACATGAGTTGATCCGAATTCCGACAACAGAATCCGAACAACTTTCAAATAAGCCGACATCCTATCATCCCTCGCCTGATACTCTCCTGAAATCTGGTTGGCCACAAGTTGGGAATCACAAAATATTTGCAGGCGATCAGCACCAAGCTTCCTTGCTGTTCTGAGGCCGATCAACAATGCCTCATATTCCGCTTCGTTATTGGAGGCTGAGAACTTCAACCGAACAACTTGCTCCAGGACTAGACCTTCCGGTGATATCAGCACAATTCCAGCTCCCGATCCTTGAGAATTGGAGGCCCCATCAACAAACAATTTCCATTCTGCCTCATCCAGTCCAAACTGAATCTGAGTGGGATTGATCAATGATGGGTTACCCGGGTCGTATTGAAATTCGGCCAAAACTCTGCCAAAACTTGCCCTTTGATTGCTGTCCGAGGTTTATATTCTACCCCAAGCGATCCCAAATATACTCCCCACCTAGTGATTCTCCCTGTGAAGTCCGACCTCTGCAAGAGCATTTTCAGTGGAAGATCACTCAGAACCGTAACTGTACTGGACTGGAAATAGTGTGGCAATTTCTTGGCTGCATGAAGCAGCGCCAAAGCTGCCTTTTCGAGAGGTAGGTATCTCAGTTCGGCTTCATCCATTGCTTTACTGACAAAGAAGACCGGTCTTTGTTCTTGTGCCAATTCCCGAACCAGAACTGCACTCACAGCATGATCAGATACTGCCAGATATAAAGACAGTGGCTCCCCTGGATTGGGAATTGAGAGGCACGGAGGAGTTGATAAATAGGCCTTGATTGCCTGAAAGGCAGCCGAGCACTCTTCATCCCATTCGAATCTGCTTCTTTTGCCGAGGAGCCGAAAGAAAGACTTGCACTTGTCAGCTGATCTTGAAATGAACCGCCCCAGGGCAGCAATCATCCCAGTCAAACGCTGAACCTGTTTGACATTTCTGGGTTCTGCCAAATTTATAAGGGCTGCAATCTGATCCGGATTAGCTCCTATCCCCGTTCTGCTCACTATGTGGCCCAAAAACTTACTAGAACCAACACCGAAGGTACATTTGGAAGCATTGAGACGCAAATTCTCCTTTCTCAAGATATCAAAAACCTGCAGCAGATCAGCAACATGATCCTCTTCTCGGAGACTCTTGATGAGCATATCATCGATATAAACCTCCACTGTCTTCCCTATCATTGGTCCAAACATTTTGGTGACCATTCGCTGATATGTTGCCCCTGCATTCTTTAGACCGAACGGCATCACCCGATAGCAATATGTTCCCCGAGGTGTGATAAAAGCTGTCTTTTCCTGGTCGGCAGGATTCATTGGAATCTGATGATAGCCTTGGAAGGCATCCAGGAAACTTAACCGAGCATGCCTTGATGCCGAATCAACTAACTGATCTATCCGAGGGAGGGGAAAAGGATCCTTAGGACATGCCTTGTTCAAGTCAGTAAAATCAATGCATACTCTCCATTTTCCATTCTTCTTCATCACCACCACCGTATTTGAAAGCCAAGCCGGATATTGTACTTCCCGGATTGCTCCCGATGCCAAAAGGCGTTCTACTTCCTCCAAGATTATCGTGGCTCTTTCCGGGGCCAATTTTCGCCGTTTCTGTACTACCGGCTTTTGTTCGGGCTTAATATTCAGTGAATGAGATGCCAAGTCCGGAGATACTCCCGGTGCATCATATACCGACCAGGCGAAAATGTCCTGGTTATCTACCAGGACTTGCAACAGACACTCTCTGTCTACTGGGGATAACTTCGACCCTACCAAAAAGAATTTTTCAGGAGTAGAGGGATTGAAGAGTACCTTATCTGGCTGTTCGGTCACTATAGCTTCTCTGTCCTCTAACTCCTGGGACTGTGATTGTCATGAACCCCCTGCAGGTTGTGCATCTCCTGCGACCTTCTTCTTGGTGGCAGTCAGGACACATTGTTTCGCAGCAACCTGATCCCCATTCAGTTCCATAATCCCTTCGGTAGTAGGAAACCTCAGCTTTTGATGAAGTGTAGATGGGACTGCCTTCATCCTATGCAACCAATCACGCCCCATTATGGCGTTATAAGGAGATGAAGCTCGAACCACTATGAATTCCGTTTGGAGATTAACGGGACCGGTTAGGACAGGCAGAACAATTTTTCCCAATGGAATAACAGGTTCTCCCGAGAATCCGAATATAGGAGTTGTGAAACTATTCAACTCAGCCTCCTGTAAACCGAGCTTCCCATAAAGGTCCTTATACATTACCTCCGCGAAGCTTCCTTGATCAATCAATACCCTTTGGACATCATAATTTCCTATCCTCAGGGTGACTACCAACGGATCATTGTGAGGCAGTTGTACGTCCCTCAAATCGTTGTCTGAGAAGGAAATCGCCTGCTCCGCATTTCCTCTACTGACCGAACACAATGGGGCTGGATGAACAACATCTGGTATGGAGAAGGATCTCCTAAGATGAGCAGCTTTCTGCATCTTAGATCTGCAAGACGGTGAAGACACTGCCGAACATGAAGGATTATGGATGACATGGATGATCCCCGCCGACGGCGTGTTTAAAGATTGAGGTTGCCGAGCATCCGGAACCACCTCTTTCTTGCTAGACAACTCCCTATTGATATACTGGTCAAGGAGTCCTGCAGATGCCAGCTTCTCTAGGTGAACCTTCAATAGGTGACAATTCTCGGTCATATGACCTCTCTCCCTGTGATAAGAGCAATACAGATTTCCATCCTTCAACGCCGGATTCCCGACCATTTTAGGGGGCCAAACAAAGAAAGGCTCCCTCTTGATCTTCTCCATAACCTTGTAGATAGGTTCCTTGAACACGGTTTCAAAGGCCCGAAATGTAGGAGCCACAAAATTCCTTGGGGCAGGAAAGTTCTTAGATGGGTTACCAGACCGAGCAGCAGGTTTTGCTATGGACAGCTTGGGTTGAGCCACAATTTGACCTGTAGGTGCTTTGCGACCGTCCTCCTCTATTCGGACAAATTGATCTATCTTGTACATCAACTTTCCCACGTTGACCGGAGGATGTTTGACCAGAGACTGGCGTAAACCTGAATCAGCAGGCAAACCCATTTTGAAAGTAGTGATAGCCACTTCTTCTCCACATGATTCAATATCATTGTAGGTCTCCCAGAACCTAGTGGAATAATCCTTCAACGTCTCGTTGGCTTCTAGCTTCATTGTAAGGAGGGAGCCCATCTCCTTCCTCTTCCGACTGTTTGTGATGAATCGAGCCACGAACGCTTCAGCCAACTGATCCCAAGAATAGATTGTCCGAACTCCAAGCTGATTGAACCACCTCATTGCGACCTCTCCCAAGCTAGACGGGAAGAGCCGACACATAAGGGGATCGTTGTTCCGAGACAGAGCTATACTCTGTTGATAATGGCCAATATGGGTCACAGGGTCTGTCCGACCATTATATATTTCGAAACGAGGAACTGGGTACCTCTCGGGCATCTTGGCCTTCTCAATTTCCTTGGAAAAAGGAGAGGATGATATCAGGTCAAAGGCCTTCCAAACAGCATTCTGTCTCCCTGGCCGAACAGTTTTCCTTGAGTGTTGCTTCTTTTCCGGGGAGCTCTTCTCTCCATAAAGGGGAGGGCGAGAGCGTGAAGGCTTTCCTGGTTTTAACGGTTTATGGGAAACCGCAGGTGGTGTTGGTGACCTTGATTCAGACTGGGAGCTAGAAGTTTCAGAGAGATCGTGTTTTTGTGACTTTTGGGAGAGGGTGGGGCGTTCCGGGCTTCTTCGTTGCGAGGCATGTGTCCTTTTTGTCGGCCTTTCTTTTGCTGTGGGACGGCCTTTATCCTTTCGTCCTCTCGCCTCTTGTTTTAAAGTCTGTATCTCTTGGCGTAGCTCAGCGATCAGCTCTTGACTACTCTGAGTCTGTGACGACTTAGTTGAATAGACTAGGCTGCGCCGAGCGTCACCTTTGTTGGTTTGTTCTGGAACTAGCCTTCTTGAGGTGGCTCCTTCGTCTGGCCTGACAGCAGACACTTGGTTGGGTTGTGTATGGTGTGAGGGGGCCAGGTTTTGTAGTGGAGCTGGGTGTTCTGGTGGGGCATGTTGTTGTGGTGGGGCAGGTGTTACTAAGGTTCCTCCCATTGCGACTCCATTAGCAGTCCCTTGCAGCTCCCCTGAGTCACGAGAAGGCCTATATGATGTTCCAGAGGAAACTCTGGATAAACTCGCGTCCTCCACTACCACCGAAGGCGGGTGTCGCGACGCCGATGGTACCCCAGACATTCCTGGCGAACCTCGCTAGTTTTCGGACTTTAATTCTAAAGAAAGCTCTTCCCACAGACGGCGCCAATTGTAAGAACTTAAATTAAGACGAACGAAAGAGATGACCAGGAATTTGAATCCGAACACTTTTGAGGTCAATCCGAACAGATTTCCTGAGGCCTGTAATGCAAAACAACCAAACAGCAAAGACAATTGGTTAGCACCTTGGTCAACCCAGTGGGGGTTGGCCTTTTGCTCTCCGATGCCTGAGTCAGTTTCCGAGAAGAAGGTGTATAAGAAGTACGTTAAGGCAATATGACACTTTTTGGAGCATAAGAGCACGTACCTTTGCATATTGTAGCTTCCTCTATTTATACCAGTCCTTAACTGGAGATATTTCCGTGATATTTCCCAATTTCCCTTCCCAATAACCTTAATTTTATCAACAGTCAGAGATATTTAGGCTCTCTGATCTATTATTGCCCTTCTGAACTTGGGCAATGTCAGTGCATTTATGGGTGATCATCATCCCTTATTTACAGCTAATTCTGGGTTTAAAGTATTAATGTATTCAACACGCCTTTGACCAGATATTTCAGGCATTTATGGTTGTTACAGTAGGCATCAACTCAAGGACTGCCATTAAGGTTTTTAAATCAGGCGACATGTTTAAAGACCTCGGCCCAGATATTTTAAACATTTATTGCAGGGATTTACTACAATTGTGGTTCGATCCGGATTTCCTGGTCAGGGTCTCAATCAGACCTTGTCCGGACAAAATCATTATCCGAACAGATCTAAGATTCCACTCGGGCATACCCGAGCAGAAAACGTTGTTCGGTCGAATCCGAACTAAGGGTTGACATAACTCAATTAATTCCCTTACTTCTAATTCAAACTTAATTATTCACAAGTTATTTTCCCTCCAAATATGTTTAGTTATTAAATGTCTTATAATATGAAACTTAGTAATGAATGAGTTGCAATAATTATGTATTACAATAATAAATATACTTAGCTAATAATTGTCGTACAATAAATATGCTGAGTTATTAAATAACTTGAGTTAAATATCATATCTACGATAAATTTGTGTTACCTTAGTTATTAAATGTCTTGCAATAATTACGTTTTATAATAAATATGCTTAGTGATTAAATGTCTTGAGTTAAGTATATCATATATCTCGCAATAAATGTGCTTAGTTATCAAGTGACTTCATTGAGTTGGCAATGCAAGTAAAAACTAATTGCAAAGCTGAATTATTACTTTCGTCAATGTAGTGAGTATTGTAATTAGTGTAAAATTATTCAGTACTCTTAGATTACAATAAATGCGTACTACAACCTCTTATATGAATGATGGGTCCAACCATGAATTTAATTAGTGAGACCTACCATTCACGTGAGAGCAGCGAGTACCCATTTATTGTGTTCTAAAAGTACTGAATAATTACTAGTTATGTTATGATTTGCACTTACAATTAATGCTGACAACTACAATCATTGGGATTTAATGCAACCTGATTTGTGATTTTCTTTGCAACTCAAAGGTGGTGTTCAGTCTTTCATATCCACTCCTCATCTCCTCCTAAGACACTTAGTGTGGGTTGTCATACCTAACCTTCAAATTTAGGGGATCATAAATTTCCTATAATGCCCTCGAGATAGACTTTATAAACACATAAACCAGACTCCAATCAATGTATAAAAAATACAAAACTCTAATGCACTCACACTGCTATTGTGATGCCCCAAAATTTGATATGTGTGTATGTGCTGAGTCCCACATCAAGCATATACTGAGTCGAACTGGGTTTTATTAACAATTGTAACTTGACTAGTCCTTTTGGAGTATAAGCGCAGATGTGGCTACCGTTTTCCTTGGGTTGTTACAAATGGTATCAGAGCCATCCCAGTAATCCCGTATGGGCTTGGACATATGGGCCATAACGAGGACGTTAAGAATTTAAGTAGGGGAGATTGTGATGCCCCAAAATCTGATGACTAGTCTTTTTGAGGTTATAAGCGCAGATGCCGAAAAAAAAAAAAAAAAGAAGGTTGTAAAATAATTCTAATATAAATTTCTCTAAAGACTTAAGATTAAGAAAAATGCGATGGATAAAAATGCATAGACTTCAGTTTCATCCACTTTATAATACTATTAATTCAATTTTACCATGTAATAACTCAATTGATGGTTTCTCATCCCAAACCATCAATTGGAAGATCAATTTGCAATAAAGACTTTGTAAAATAATTCTAATATAAATTTCTCTAAAAACTTTCCATTGATTAAAGCATGAAATCAATAACTACACTACAAAAATCATAAGACAAAAATATACTCTCAAGCAATAACGCAACAAACAATAATATTTAATGTAATTAAGGTTTTGTATTTGATAAATCTAGGGTTCTTACATAACTATAAGAAAAGTCTTACTGAACTTATGAAACGGTTCAAATCCTAAAAGTTTCAAATAAAAAAATAATATAATAGTTATGAACAATTAATAGAAAAAATTATAAACATTGAAACACATTCATGACATTAAAAGAATCAATAGTATCTTACAAAGGGGAATCCCCCTTAGTTTAAGCTAAGGTTTTAGCCTTCCATGAAAAATACTAAACAAAAATCTAAAGAAAACATTGGGGGAGAGAGGCAAAGAGAGGCTAAGAGAGACTGAGAGAAGATCTTTAAATTTGACTTAATGAACCTTTAAATAGGTCTAGAAGTCCTAATAAAACTAGAATTTTTGTAGGTTTAAAATCCCAGATTTTCAAGCTTTACTTGATTGTCACGTTTGACTCCTTATACGTCCGAATTAGGCAATCCTCGTGAAACAAAAAATGGTATCCCTTTGAATCAGCTTTCCAGCCCAACTTGAATCACATCAATCCGATATTTGAACTGAACGTTATGGCCCAAATACGAAGTCGTATGCAAGATGGAATCCTAGTACGAATTGGACTGAGATTTTTCTTTGATTCCTTGTTCTATTTGAGCTCCAATTGAATTCGGCTGATCTTCTTTTGCTTCATTAAGACCTATAAACATAACAAACTAAGTTAACACTCTATGGGATTAATATAACTCACATAAATGGTAAATTTCATACAATGCAATGAAATTAAAGAATTGTAAAACTTATATGTAATTCAAAGTATCATGCATAATAATCCCATTAAATTCTCTCTAAAACATAAGTAAATAAGTTATATTTCATGACTTATCAAGACCCGTGCGAAAAAATGATCATTGGAGCCATTAATGCTCTTGTCAAGTGGGTCTCACTTGTTTTAGCAAAATCAGAATCAGAAGCTAAAATCATAATCCAAAAAATTGTGGATTTTGACTTCTGCTCTAGAAATGAGAATTTGCAAAATAAATTTTGCTTAAAATGCATTTTTCATTTGTTAAAATCCCAACCAAACACCTCAACGTTTTTTGAGAATGCATTTTATGCATAGAAATCCAAGATAGTTGTTTTGAGTAAAGGATCCAAACACCACCTTAATAAACTAATAGAGCAATTTTCAAACTAACGTTTCTTCCTTTGACACACCAAGCTTATAGGGCCCACATGAATAAATGCATTGTCTTCTTTTTTTGTTTTGGTTTTTAGTTTTTATGCCGCCACCCTCATTGGTTTTCAACATCTTTTGCACAATCCACCTACAGAAAATAACAATCCACCTACCAACTTTGAATTCAAATACAAGAAGCAATGAGGAACTGGACTCTTTAAGTGATAAAGATAAAGACAACTCTTCAAATGAAGTGATGAGATAATTTTAGAATTTATCTCTATCTGTAACTCTGGTTTAACCATAGCTATCCTATGGACGATGTTGTTAGTATGAAATTCAAAAATTATGACATGACAAATGAGCTGGCAAGAGCGCCAGTAAAAGACAAACACGTGGACTAAATAATAGTTAAGACTTGCACCATTTAAAAGCTGACATGTAAACCAATCAGAAAGAGACACGCGTTAATTAACTTCAATAATCATACAAATGACATCTGGCAATTGGAATTATGCACGTTGTGGAGTCAAAGCATGTTTATTAAAATTCTAACTGATCAATGCAACAGGCCATGATCAAGGCAGTTATCAAGCAACGGATACTATTTACGTGGGATTTTAAGAGATCAAAAGAGAATACTTGAGAACTTAGAGAGCTGTTACTTGTGAGAACTGTAGCTTTTAGGATTATAGCTTTTTTGAGAGAACAATTAACTTAGGAGAAAATGCGCTATGATTGATCAGTTTACATGCTTGTAAGTATTCCTTCGATATGTTGAATACATTTAAATGTACTGAATTTTACGTGATTATTACTTCACTTCATGCACTTGCTACCTTGATTTGATCTCGTATTACTTGGTTTAAGGCTCTTGTCCTTGATATGCACTGTTTGATACTTTTAGGGTTCGATCCGATTATTATTATGATTTCTATGATGCTCTTGTCTTGGGGTTTAGCTAATTAAGAGCCCGTTTGGCCTCGCGATTTCCAAGGGTAAACGCACGTTATTGATAGAAACCACAATTCTTCAGTTGTTTGGTCCCGTGATTTTAGTAAAATCGTATTTTTGAAATCACGCAAATATCGCGTTTAGAAACTGGAGCATACTTGCCGCTTTTTCCATTACACGCGATTTGCTCCCAAAATCTTCCAAAATCATGTATATGCACCTCAGTTTTTTCTGTACAAAATACCTAAATTATCCTCAACTTTTATTCTTTATACCTAAAATCTTCTTTTTCTCTCCTTCCCCGCTCCTTCTTCTTCTTCTTCTTCTTTTTTTTTTTTTTGGTATTTTTTGATTTTCCGCTGAAGCTCTCTGTCTAACTCTCTGTACCTTTTCTTTTCTTTGCTTTTTTTCCTTTCCTTTTTTCCATGGGCATCTCGGGGATCTAGCCCATGTTGCTGGGTCTTCTTCTTCTTCAAATTTTTTCTTTATTCCTTTCTTCTTCTTCTTCTACTTTTGTTTGTCCCGCCGCTAGTTTTTCTTCCATCTCTATTTCCTTTTCTTTCTTTAGATTTTTCACTTTTGTACATTTGTTTGTCCACCAGTTTTTGTTTTGTTTCCTTTTCATTTTGTATTCATTTTTTACTTTTTTGTTTTGTGTGGCCTTTGGTCCTTCCATGTTTACAAATACTTTTTCAATTTTCAATGTAAGTCATTGCCAGCTACTAGCCACTGTGAGGTACAATGACAAATTATATATATTTTGTCAGTCAAATTGACAAATTAACTAAGATAGACATTAAAAATAATTAGCAAAAAAATGATTGGTAGTAAAAATAATGAGATATGAGCTTATCATTTGAAGGGCTTTTAACAAAT
>BKZX01023953.1:0-18447 GCA_014362285.1 Fagus crenata
TCCATCTAGCAAGTTTGAACCTCAAAGGGTTATTATCCTAAGCACATTTAGAGATGTTTGTCAACCAGGAGAAACACACAAGGAAGGCCAGCTGGATCAACCACGGAATGTGGCAAGATTTGCTTGTTTTGAAGACATGTGCAGCAGTAGTTCATTTCTATCATGTGTCTCCTACTCTGCTCCAGCATACCAGATACTTAGCCAGAGATGCAGCAGAATTTTTGTATTTGACATAGGCTTCTACGGTTTTGTATTGTATGGACTCTATATGTCTGACTGTTGGAGGGAAAAAAAAAACAACAACAATTATATTAATTAATACAATAAACTTTTACATAGGGAAGAGAAATTTCATTATGTATTTGTAATCTTGTAGAAGTTTAATAGAGCACTACATTTGCATGTTCTCCTTGAAACGTTTTTCATGTTCAATAAAGGCCGGTTCAAAAGTTCCCATTTGTTTTCGAAAATCAGAAGGCTCCACATAATAAAAAACAGGCAGAACTGTCATTCCCATCTTTTTCTTGCAGTCAATGATCTTTGCAAGTTCATCTAAACACCAAGTTGAAGATGCATAGTTTTTTGAGAGAATGATAATAGCAAATCTCGATTCTTCTATCGCTTTCAAGAGCTCTAGTGAAATGGTTTTTCCTTTCTTAATTTTTTCATCGTCCTTAAATGTGTTAATGCCCTTTTGTCTGAAAGCATCATATAGAAGGTCTGTAAATGTGTTGCGGGTGTCCTCGCCTCTGAAACTAAGAAAGACATCATACTTCCATCGGGCAGTAGAAGAAGAAGTAGAAGAAACACTTGGGAAAGATGACGAGGCGGTCACGTCCATTAAATCCATTGGAAATAAACAAGTAAATATGGAATCACGATATAGATCTGCATGAAAAGAAAAAATAAAAATAAAAATCAAATACAACTATTTCATGCAAGTTTTGAATCCTTTCCTTAATCAGCTCAATCAAACCTTACCTTTTCTAACTAATTAAACATTAAGCTAAACTAAAAAACAGTGATAATCATATTACGTATAGTACAGTTTCTCTGTCCCTAGGGTCTAACCCTAGCCGTCAGTAGAATTTCGTCCTTATCGCTGTACAAGCCTCTAGTTCCCTCCCGTGGCCCGTACACAGGTAGGACGGAAAGTTTTGTTGTGTCCCCACCAGGTTCGTTGTTCTGTTCTTTTTACCTTTCAACTTTATACCTTTTTCCCCGTTACCAATGGATGATCTAGATGGTTTATGGAAACGCTTATCCTTGAATGATAAAGAAGACAACATTTTTGACCTCTCATCGGATACTCAGCCTGACAAACCTACACTTGCTGCAAAATTCTACACTCGGAGGGTGATCAATGTTGAAGCCATTGCACGCACCTTCAAACCTCTTTGGCAGACTAGAAAAGGTTTCTTTATTCAAGATGTGGGAGACAATATGGCTCTGATTGAATTTGAGGACGTAGTGGATATGGAACGCGTCCTCCTCGGAGAACCTTGGTCGTATGATAAATACTTGATTGCCTTTCACCGGTTGAACAATGAGGTAGCAGTAGAAAATCTTCCTTTGCACCAGGTGGACTTTTGGGTACAACTGCACAACCTCCCAGTCCTTAGCATGAAAAGAAAGGTGGTCGTAGCTATGAGTAGTTACATTGGGGAAGTGCTACCATCCCCAACCCAGGACGAAAAGGCAGGAAATGGGAAATATTTGCGAATTCGGGTTAGGGTGAACATTACAAAACCTCTTTGCCAAGGCAGAAAAATTAGTCTAGGCAATGGAACAGAGAGCTGGGTTTCTTTCCAATATGAGCGGTTGCCAAACTTTTGCTATTGGTGTGGAATCCCAACTCATGGAGAAAGGGACTGCGAGGACTGGTTGAGAACACCAGAAAATCTCAGAGAGAGACCTCTGGAGTTTGGTTCTTGGCTTAGGGCCAATGGGGAGAGATTGTCTCGTAAAGTCCAAGTTATTGTTGAAGGGAACAGCCGTCGTGCAACTGGAGGCCGGTGGAACTCTGCTGCCCATACTAAGTCCACTTCGCCACCTCCCCAACCTCTGGCCACTAATCCTCCGTGCGCTGACTTCCCTGCTACAGATATGGAAATCACGGAAAACTTGGTACCAAATCAAACCAAAGCTGATTTTACGGGAGCAAATCCCATGAGTTTCGAGGACAGGCTACATGAAATTGATGTGGAAATCAATTATGCTCCCGTAAGTCAGGGAGACCCATTGACAGCTGGAGTCAACCATTTGGATCCCGTAGTATCTGCTGAGCCACACGTGACTCACATGGGCCAATTGCATCCAATTACTATTCCTGATATAACACGGGCCCCACTGAGTGGTACCTCAAATAATTGGGCCACTCCTGAGAGACAAGGCAAGCCCAAGACTGGTTCATGGAAGAGAAAAGCCCGTTCAAAGGAGCCCATTTCTTCTACATCTCCACTTATCCTGGTAGAAAAAAGAACAAGTGCAGAAGCTTTCCAAGCAACTCCAACAGAGGTATGGCAAACCAAGACTGCTTGTCTTTTTCAAAATGAGCTCTCATCGGCGGAGGCTGGAACCCAGCCCCGCCGGGACCAATGAATTGCCTGAGTTGGAACTGTCGTGGGCTTGGGAACCCATGCACAGTTCAAGAACTCACTCGCCTTGTGCGGGTTAAAGCTCCCTCGGCTGTCTTTCTAATGGAAACATGGTCGAATGAGGATTAGCTCAAAATTCTCAGATGCAATTTACAATTCAGCAGTAAACTAGTAGTTCATAGTAATAAAAAGGGTGGAGGTCTCGCCCTGTTTTGGAGTTCTGATTTGGATGTTTCTATCAAAAGCTATTCAAGCAACCATATCGATGTCGTGATCAATGAAGGGAAGTCTGACGCATGGAGAGTTACAGGGGTGTATGGTGCCCCAGAGACCCATAATCAATATATGATTTGGGACTTGATCCGTAGGTTGGAGGGACAGTATCAACTCCCATGGTGCTGTCTTGGAGATTTCAACGAAATAGTGAAACTGGAGGAAATGCATGGGAGGTTCTCAAGACCGGAATGACAAATACAGGCATTCTGAGACATACTCGACGACTGTGGCTTAGTGGATCTTGGTTTCAATGGTTTTCCCTTCACATGGTGTAATAATAGAGACCCTCCTAACATAACTTGGGTACACCTAGATCGGGCAGTGGCAAACATAGAGTGGCTGGCGAGATTTCCAAGAGCACGAGTTGATCACGTTGATGTTATCAAGTCAGACCATAAGTGTTTATGGCTTGACAGTGAGCCGCCAAGCAACAGAAGACAGAGGAGGAGACCGTTTCGATTTGAAGAAATGTGGATGTCGGATTTGGGATGTGAAAAGACTATAATGGAGGCTTGGTGTAGTGCCAAACCGGGGACTGCCATGTTTCAAGTGTCACACAAGCTAAGAGAGTGCAAACACCAACTGGGATCCTGGAGCAGTGAAAGCTTCGGGAATATTGGAAAAGAAATTGAAGCCACAAAGCTTCAGCTCAAGTAAGCAGAAACTCTAGCCATTCAGGGAGACAGCCATGAAAACCTGCAAATCCTTCAGCAAAGGTTGAACTCACTGTTTGAGAAAGAAGAGAAAATGTGGAAACAGCAATCTCGATCTCTGTGGCTTGCAAATGGGGATAGGAATACAAAGTACTTCCACAGCAGAGCAACACAGCGTTGTAGACGAAACCGTATTCATGGCTTGAGAGATAATATGGGTATAATGCATGACACCAATGAAGGTATGGCCTCCTTACTTATTAATTATTATAGCTCTTTATTCATCCCTTCTCAACCTGATCAGATAGATGAAGTTGTGGCACAAGTAGCTCGTGTTGTTACTGAAGACATGAACAAGGCACTGATCCGAGAGTTTACAGCACCTGAGGTTGAACTCGCTCTGAATCAAATGGCCCCAACAAAGGCTCCAGGACCTAATGGTATGCCCCCTGTATTTTATAAAAATTTTTGTCATGTAGTTGGAAGTGATGTAACAAAGGCTGTGTTATCATGTTTAAATTTGGGGCGAATTCTAAAATCCATAAATCACACATTCATCACCCTGATTCCCAAAATAAAAAATCCAGAAAGAGTGACTGAATTCCGGCCTATTAGCCTATGTAATGTGATTTACAAACTGATTTCCAAAGTCCTGGCCAATAGACTAAAACTCATTCTCCCTCAGATTGTTTCGGATTCTCAGAGTGCCTTTGTTCGAAGCCGCCTAATCACTGATAATGTTTTGGTAGCCTTTGAAACTTTGCATTATATGCATCACAACAAGGTTGGAAGAGATGGAGCCATGGCCTTAAAACTTGATATGAGTAAGGCCTATGACAGAGTGGAATGGCACTTCCTAGAAAAAATCATGTCCCAGTTGGGTTTCCACCATAAATGGATATCCCTTATAACTGAATGCATTAGCACTGTATCATACTCTATATTGGTTAACGGTGAACCCCATGGCTATATCCAACCCTCCAAAGGATTGCGCCAAGTGGACCCACTATCACCATATTTGTTTTTACTGTGTGCAGAAGGTCTCCACTCTCTCATCCAAAAGGCGAAAATGGATGGTGATATCCAAGGCATTTCTCTTTGCCGAAGAGGGCCAAAAATTACCCATTTATTTTTTTGCAGATGATAGCCTCTTGTTCTCCAAAGCCACTGCAAATGCTTGTGAGAAAATTCAAGGCATCTTGGCCCAGTATGAACAGGCTTCTGGCCAGCAGGTTAATAGAGACAAGACAACCATCTATTTCAGCAAACACACTCCAGAAGCATCACAAAATGTAATCAAGGCGGCTCTTGGGGTTCCAATCATCCGGCAGTACGAAAAATACTTGGGGCTTCCCTCTTTGGTAGGAAGAAATCGTACTGAAAGCTTCACCCAAATTAAGGAAAGAGTGTGGCAAAAACTAAAGGGGTGGAAGGAGAAATTACTATCCTAGGCGGGTCGTGAGATTCTCATAAAAGCAGTAGCTCAAGCCATTCCCACCTACTCTATGAGTTGCTTTAGATTACCCACAAAGCTTTGCAATGAACTAGAAGCTACGGTTCGTCGGTTCTGGTGGAGTAACAATTCGGAACAGCGTAAGATCCATTGGGTTGCCTAGAGGAAATTATGCCAACCAAAGCAAAAGGGTGGTATGGGATTCCGTGATCTCCGCAAGTTTAATGACGCCCTTCTTGCAAAACAGGTATGGCGTTTAACCCATGACACTAGCTCCCTATTCTATCGTGTCTTCAAGGCCAAGTTCTTCCCTCATGGCACCATCCTGGACTGCCCCATATCGACACGAGGGTCTTATGCGTGGCAAAGCATTCTTAAGGCAAGGGATGTTATTTCAAGAGGAGCTGTTTGGAGAGTGGGAAATGGAGAAAGCATAAACATATGGGATCACCGCTGGCTCTTGGAAGAAAACCACAGAAAAATAATCACCCCTACTCCTAATATTTTATTACATTGCACGGTGAACCAGCTGATTATTAAACCTCAGATGGAATGGGACCACTCTCTTATTGATAGCCTATTCATTCCACATGATGCCGAGGCCATCAAGCACATTCCCCTTAGCAACCGAGAGCATGCAGACAAACTAACATGGCCAGGTAACACTAATGGTGAGTATTCAGTCCGAAGTGGTTACAGGTTTTTAGTTGATGAGGAAGACAAGAGCCTCCCTGGTAGCTCTATGCCAAATCCCCTGCAGAACACTTGGCGCACTATTTGGTCTCTCCACATCCCAAAGAAGTGACAAATGTTTGCTTGGAAAGCCTCATGCGAAGCTCTCCCCACCAAACTGAATCTTCACAAGCGTCGCATTCCAGTAGATCCGATTTGCGAAATCTGTGGTGAGTTAAATGAAAATGCCATTCACACTTTATGGAGCTGTAAACACCTGCAACTCGTATGGGAAAAGGAAGCATGGCTTCAGTCAATCCGAAGTACCCCCTTTGTGGATTTTGCTGACCTCCTCACCAATGTCCTCCACCAAGGCAGAGACTCAGAACCCGAACTCTTCATAACTATCTGTTGGGCACTGTGGCAAAGAAGAAACAAGATTCAGCTTCACCAGGAAGTTGACCCCATCAACCAGGTGGGCCCGAAGGCAAAGTGTTATCTTGAAGAATATCTCAAAGAGACCGATCATAGCTGTAATACCCGGTCCCAAAGGATAAAAAAAAAAAAAAAAAAAAAAAAGAGTTTGCTTTAGGTGGGTAATCTAATCAATTTTAACTGTGGGGTAAATAGTAAATAATTTATTATTTTAAAGAGTTTCTAGAAAATAATATAAGCCCTAACCCTAGCAATATTAGGGTATAAATAGAGCTATAAACTTTATTCAATATCTATAGACACTCTTTGACGACAAGATTTGAAGGATTTCAAGAAAAGATAAATTGGAGAATTCTTTAAAGTAAGAGCATATAAAACTTTTCTTTTAGATTTAATTACTATTAATGAATATCATAGTCTGAATCAGCCAAATTTAGGAGCAATACGTAGTAGAATTGCTGCATAGGAACTATGAATACCATATCTATATTTACTGTTTGATTTCCTAGACTAGGCATGAGTATAGGTTTGACGTGATAGAGATTGATGGCCACTGTACATGCAATAGTAAAAGAAAAGAAATAAAAGGTAGCCTAGTCCATTGACGTGAAGAAAAAGAAAAAGAAACAAAAAGAAAATATATAAAAGATAAACAAGTCCTAGTCTTTAACGTGAAGTATGGGTTAAATACTGCTGTACATACAGTCAAAGAAAAAGAAAGAAAATAAATAAAAATAATAAAACTTGTCATGGCTATAGCTATTGACGTGAAAGCATGGAGAAGGATTTAGGCCAATAGTAGGCAGTCCAGTGAATAAATTAGTTGCTAAGTAAATAGCATTGTTTATATCAATTAATGTATTTTTGTTATTGTATAAAATATTAGGATCTGATTTGTGAGATTTGAAAAGAGAAGATAAGAAGGATTATATTATCTTTTACTTGCTAGAGGTAAGTAACCTTTATCCTTAACTAGTATTTTCTCAATTTTATATATTAAATATTCATATTTGTAAACTTATTATTATAGTTTATTATTCTATTATGCCAAAATCAACTTTGTTTCGAAATATCAGAAAAATAATTGTATTTGTAAAGTATTGTTTACTTCAAAAATTCGGATCAAACATGTGATTATATGTTATAAGAATCTTTATACAGCTTATTTGTTAAACTGATTTGTTTTTGTAGATAATTTGAATAAGGTTTGAAAATCACTATGTTTTGGAATTCAAATATATTTTAAATGTGTTTTGATATTTGAAAACTCTCAGTCTGACTATGTTCTGGGCCTCGCCAATGGGGATTATACGTTGGTACCGAAACTAGTTTCATTCTGGGGTTTGCCACCGACCTATGTGTGGTTTTTGGGCCTTGTCACAAGGATAATGTGGCCGTTGTCACTAAAGACTGTTTAGTATATGTATTATATCTATATTTGTATCCGAATCTGAATCTGAATTTGAATCTGTATTTGAATCTGAATTTGTATTTGAATCTATATCTGTATTTGAATCTATATCTATATCTATATTTATTTCTGAATATGTTGAATTTACTGTTTGCAAATAAAATAATATATTTTATTTTGTGAACTAAACCAAATGCTTTATCAAAACAATCATTTGAGAATTTTGTATTACCTGTGTATATCTGTTTTTAACAAATGTGTGTTTGATTCGACTGGATAAGGATATTGGTTATTTACTGGGCCTCCCAGCTCACCCCCTAATTTATTTCCTCATTTCAGATTCTGAGGATTAGTTAGCGCAAACGTTGCAAATGAGTAGTGTGGGAAGAAAGTTAGACAAGATTATCAAGCGTATCCCGATTGCTATTTTTGTGATTTGTGAGAGAGCTTTGTTTAAGAAAATTTTGGATTAGTGATGTTATGTAATTTAATTATTTGATACATCCTTGATTAGTGGATTATTTTGGAGATTTTAATTTCATTTGGTGCTAGTATTGTAATTTGTTAGTGAGGCCTGGCACACTTGTAAGGCAAAGCTTATGGGTGTGCGGCCGTTGTCACGTGTCGAGCTCATGCTTTGGGTTCGGGGCATTACAATAGCAAACCCCAATCACAACCAGCCTCGGCAGTGAGATGGATGCCACCGAGAATGCACAGGTACAAAGTCAACTACGATGGTGCTGTATTCAAAGAGACCAATGCAGCAGGTATTGGCATTATCATTCGAGACTCTAGTGGACTTGTCATAGCCTCTCTAGTTCAAAAGGTCCGCTTCCCACATTCTATCCCGAGCATTGAAGCATGGGCAGCGAAGAGATCAATCCAATTCGCTTTGGAAATTGGTCTTCCCGAAGCAGAGTTCGAAGGTGACTCCTAAATAATAGTGATAGCCCTTAATGACACTCATCCCAGCTTAGCCCCCTTCGGTCTCCTGATTGAAGATGCTAAAGTTCTGGCGAGGAAGCTTCAACAATTCTCATTCTCGCATGTTAAGAGACAAGGCAATCGATTAGCTCATGCCTTAGCCCGCAAAGCACATTTTTGTAATAGTCTTGAGGTCTAGATTGAGGCTGTTCCTCCAGACCTAGAACTCTTATATTTGTCAAGTCTCAATTTCTCTTAATGAAAAATCTGATCTATTTCCTAAAAAAAAAAAAAAAAAAAACCTTACCTTTTCTTTTCTTTTTCTTTTTTTTTTAATGAGAAATTGAACTGGAGGCTCACAAAGTGGAGTCGTCCCTCAAGGCCAATCTCACTTTCAAGTTTCAACAGAAGTGGCTTGTTAAACTCGTCTGGGTTTGCTGATAATTCGATGAGAAGTTAAAACACAAATGGTGGGGATGGGTTATGTGGTTATGTTATGTGTGTGGTTTATCTCTTAGGGTGGCACACGTGTCATAAGGATAAATGGTGTTTCAGACTTTGAGTGCTCATGTCTACAGGCTTCATTACGCGTAATTTGACTTTGATATGTTGTTATAATGACTTTCCATCCATCACCAATGGAAAGCACTTTGGCATCTACCACCGAAAGTCATTTACCTTTTGGTTCTATTCAAAAAAAGAAAAAAAAAAAACCTTTTGGTTTAACACTTGAATCACGCTGAAAAGGTAGTCTTTGCGTTGAATTTCAAGCTCCATTTTATTTTTCTCTCAGCAATCAAGGCACTTGATGGATTCCAGTTTGGAAAAATGCAGAACTAAGCTTTTTTTTTTTTTTTTTTTAAACCACCAAAAAAAAAAAAAAAAACTGAATGAAAGAAAGAAGGAGAAGAAAATTTGCCATAGTGTCTATACGGCAGAAATAGTATTTGATTTGGAAATACATTTTAGGTTAAACTATTGTTTTCGTCCCTAAACCATAAATCATACATGAGTTTCTTTTTTCGTCCCTCAACTTTGACAAAATTTATTTTTACACATGAATTTCGTCCCTGAGTTTTTTTATAAAAAAAACGAAATTTATGTGTAAAAACTCAGAAACGAAATTTATGTGTAAAAATAAACTTTTTCAAAGTTCAAGGACGAAAAGCAAACTTTTCAAAATTCAGGAACGAAAAACAAAACTCATATATAATTTTGGGACGAAAACAAAATTTTGGCCTAAATCTTATAATGGAAAATTAATAATTAATTTTACTAATCTTTTATGGTGCCACGTCTACCTATTTTCAATCATTTCCTTCTATTATTTTTTACTCTTCTTCTCTACGTTATTCCTCATCTTATCTTTGCTCTTCCTTCAACTATTCCTCTCTATTTGTCCATGAAGAGATTTTATCTCATTTACCTGACAATGTACATACTGCCATGTCATGATGTTGCAGTTTGTACACCGTTAGATCTGTAATATTTAATCTACACATTTAAATGGAGACTCTCCATTTCACTTGTCCCTATTTGTGACTCTCTTTTTTCCAATTATTTCTTACATTACCGTTATATTTTCTCCAAACATTCTCTCTCTTTTTTTCCGACTATTCTTCTCCCCCATTATTTTTTCTATAAATTTGCTTACTATTTTGAGTCCTTGTACTTTTGAGTCATTTTTCACTAGAAAAAAATATGGAAAGAATGAATGTTGCTTAATTAATTCCCTAAGTTTGTGTGGGGAGAAAATCAGTGGAAGGGAAAATCTCTATGGGCCATTGTATGTCAATTCACCTTAGGTATGGCTGTGTACCATATATGGCACCAAAGGAATGCCATTCTCCATTGCCAAGGGATAAGAACTGAGGAAGGCATTATGTAATCCATATAGATCACACCATCAAGTGGAGAAGATTTACGAGATATTGGGGTGTTAAAGTAGGATGATACAAGAATTTGTATAGTGTTCTTTGGCGAAATTGATCCATTGAGGGGTGCATTCAAATGCCCCATGCACAGACATTATCCTGGTTTTAGTTCAGTGTCTGCATATTCAAATAGGAGGGGGCTGAATAAGCGGCCAGCTTAATCTTTAATAAGCAGTTAGCGAAAAGGAAGGTTGATCCTAAATGGCAATTAGCTAATTGCTTATGGGTGGGAATATTACTTTGCTCACTTTTCATACATATTTATTAGATGATTCCAATTGCTTATGGGTACTTCTAAGCGGCTTTTTAATTCACTGTCTGGACAGTCTTGCAAGTAGGAGAAGAACGAAAAAAGGAAAATAAAATAAAGGAAAACATGATTGGTTCCTTGACCCAAAAAAAAATGGGGTCTTGTATGGCACATATCGTTTGTAATCTGCTGCTCCCAATTATGAATTTTACGGGTATCCATATTTCTTTTCAAATGGAATAAATATTAAGTTTTATTATAAAAGAAAATCCAACAATTCACATAAGGCATCCACAAGAATTACAGAGCCGCCTTGTTCTACCGATTTTTGCAGCCAATAGACAGATTGTATGATGGTTTAGTATAGGAGCTTAAGTGTTCAACAAATAGATGTTTTCTCATATGATGATTTTGGTTTAGTGTCTCCATTGTTAGTGTGTATGGTATTTCTCTTATTAGTGTTATTACCAGTAGAAGATCTTCACTAGAGAAAGGAGAATAATCCCAACTCAACTGGTTAATCAAGCAATATAGATTCCCCAGCTTAAAAAACCGCATATTATCTAGGCAAGGATTCAGGATTGTATAAACAATATCAAAAAATAATACATAATGATATAAAATGTCAAAAACCTCAAGTAATTTTTTTTTCATCGGTCAAACATTGCTCCTTTGAATTACAATCATCATATATATCTCTGAATTGATTACAGTCATGAGTTCACAATCAAATATCATCCAAACCAAAATTCAAAGTGAATAATATTAGAACTAATAATGTCAACCTATGAGTGAATTTTACAAAGTCTTACCACAAATAGAACCTTCTCTTACAGACATCTTCCTCAAGTCATTTAATTACAGACATAGTTTATTGCCTATAACATTAAATTTGTGAATATTCTACTAAACAAAACTGTAAAAAATTGAAGGTGGTAAATGAAAATGAAACATTATTTGACAAGAGTCGAAGAATAAGTCAATGAAACAAGAGGCAGGAATAGGCTTGAACTCATAAGGACCTTCCTTCGCTCCCCAAACCTATACCAAGTAAAACAAAAGCACTTCCATTAAATGTTTTTGCTTTAATCTCAACCAAAATGTTGTTAAATGTTCATGAAGGTAATATATTTGAAAGCAAATTAGACTACAAAAACTGACTTGATTTCTGTTGTCATCATTGCCCGTCATAGGTATGTATCTCATTATACTTCTCCATTGCAAGTTCCGAATTACAGTACATTGCTCCAATCTGTCATGAAGGAAGAAAAGCTATCACCAAATTGTTGTCACATCACAAGTTGAGGAGAAATCAACTCATTTCCATGGGTTTCACAGATAAAATTACCCATGAATTACGAAACATGCCTAGTGGAGTTGAACCTTCGTATAAGCAGCGATTTCCACGCTCACAATGTTTAAGATATAATGTCGTCAAATGCCCTGCGATGTCCTGCACACGCACAACAGATTTAAAGAAACTCAGCCAAAAGTTAGAATTTGAAAGCATCAAGATGAATATATATGTAATCTCAAACTCAGGCATGAAACCTAGCTGGCAAGCTTAGTGTAGGACTTTACATCAAGAATCCAAGGTTATGAGTTTTCCCAAACTAAATCATTCACCTAAGAAAAAGCATATAATTATTCCATGGGCTTGACTAATAGGCAGGTCAGCCTTGTGCTGTTCTCACGCCTTGGGTAAAATCAGAGATTTAAACTACATCTTGATTGCTGAACATCTTGATTTAAAAAGCATATAGTTTAAATAATTTTATTTAAACTATTTATAATTTTATTTTATTATTATGATTTAAACTATTTATATTTTTACTACATCAGAGATTTTTTCAATACTTAAAATGCAAAGGTTCCACCTACTGCATCATGGGCATGTTAGAGCATTATGACAACAAGGGGCACTATCCTTACTTCAGCAATTTGGAGGGTAGAGGATGGAAGCACTATTCCTATACACCATGAACTATGGCAAAAAATGAAGGGAAATACTGCCGGGAAACACAGACACCCTAGACAAAATTGCTGACCTGATCAACAATGAAACAAAAAATTGGAATCTTTCCCTATTACATTCCTTGTTTGAAAGAAGTGATGCTTTGCAAATTGCTCAACAACCAATATCTTTCTTTAACCCAAAGGAAACCTTAATATGGCGCCCATATACCTCATCAGGAGAGTTTGCAGTAAAAAAGGGCTACCATTTACTGAGTCAACAACAAAACAGTGGAACTCAAAATCTCACAGCTCAAAGCCAATATCATTGGCAGTGAAATCTGAACTACATAACAGAAATACAAGTTTGGACTTAACTTGTGGATTTTGTCAACAGGCAGATATTTTAGAACATCTCTTTTGGTATTACGAAACACCTAGACTGTTATGGTTTGCATCTCCAATCACACTCAAAACAGATGAACTCCTGCACTTATCACTTCAGCAGTGGTTTATCTCCTTGTTACAAAAACAAGAGAACTACCCAGACCAATGGACTCTTTGGTCACAACCACAAATACAAACTCGGTATGCTTCTTGCTTATATGATTTATGGACTAATGCCCATTGTGATGCACAACAGGAAGGGCAATTGAATAGAATCATAGATAGTACAACACAGAGCTAGACAAAAAGAGAAAACAGACTGGGGAGCTGCTGCACAAGTAAAGGATAGGCAAGGAAATGTTATGTTTCAAAGAGTTTTCACATGGACAGTACGACAAAGAGCTACATCAATCTTAATGATCAGACAATCCTTATTCCATCTAGCAAGTTTGAACCTCAAAGGGTTATTATCCTAAGCACATCCAGAGATGTTTGTCAAAAAGGAGAAACACACAAGGAAGGCCATATGCTGGATCAACCACGGAATGTGGCAAGATTTGCTTGTTTTGAAGACATATGCTGATATGCAGCACTAGTTCATTTCTATCATATGTCTCCTACTCTGCTACAGCATACCAAATACTTAGCCAGATATGCAGCAGAATTTTTGTATTTGACATAGGCTTCTACTGTTTTGTATTGTATGGACTATGACTTACTCAAAGATCTTTCACTTATATTTATCTTCAGTGTCAAATAAAAAAATTATTCACTTTGCTTTCTTTTATTACCAAACAGAAAAAAGTTGTGCAAACTTCAATTTACTTTTCCATTACCTATCTTTTTCCAACTTCATCAATTGCATGTAGGTGTAATACTACTATACAGTCTAAAAAGTTGTTCAAAATCAACATCTGAACCGAGCGAGGTTACTGTTCGAAATTTCTTCAATATGAATCATAGACCCAAATGCCAGCAAGGTATAAAAAATAGAAAACATTATATACGTCTGACTGTTGGAAAAAGATAAAAACAACAATTATATTAATTAAAAAAAAAAAACTTTTACATAGGGAAGAGAAATTTCAATATGTATTTGTAATTTTATAGAAGTTTAACCGAGCATTACATTTGCAGGACACCAAAAGCAAACATGATTTAATAAAAAAAAATAAGCGCCATTTGACAGTTAGTTTAAATGCTTGACCATTTTTAGTCCTTGACCACTTTAGCTCTTGCCCAGGTGGGTGTGAGAGGAGGGACCTTACTTGGCTAATTCTTCAATGTCGCTCTGGAAACTATCCCTCTTACTTTCCATTAAATAAAAGTGCACCAACAAGACAACAAGAAAACTTCGTATCATTCAAACCTGATGAAAAAAAAAAAAAAAAGGAAGAAGAAGAAGAAGAAGAAAGATGATCGATGTAATTTAAACTAGACTTTAACTTACAGGTAAAGAAGAGAAAAAGTTCTCTTTGCTAAATTCCTCAAAGTCTTTGAATCCTCTTTGGCTGTGGTTCCTCAATAGAATAGCCTTCTCCACTAGGTCCAGCCCCATCATCCTCATCATGGCTTCGCTTGTTTCTAGTACCTTCTGAGGCTAAATCATCGGGATCATGATGGAAAAGACCCAGAACCTCATAGAGTGTGCTTCTGTTGTTGCTGCACTGCGTCATAGTTTGATTGGGATCTTCGATGTCTTGCTCATGTTCCGAACGGACCCCAATTTTCTCCACCTCCATGCTCTCGGTAGATATTTCAATCTCAAGTTGACCTAATCCATTCGCACCAATTTGACTCAATGCTTCTTCCCAAACCTGTATCATATGTATGTCATTCTGATCACTACAAGTAATTATAGCTTAAGTCAAAGCAAAGCAGGAATTTTATTATGTATGTCATTCTGATCACTACAACTATGACTAATACCTTATGCTTGTATTTTAATCGCATTTTACCAATTAGAGAGAAAGCACATTTAAGTATTTAACATGATGCTATATACTTTTCTTATCAATAGACAAAGGGATAGCTCCATGTGCTCTTATTCCTTAGTATTTGATTCCAAGAAAATAGTTCACTAAAAATAGAAGACATACACTGCAAGATGGCAAGCTAGGTCTGACTTTATAACTCTCATAGTGCAGAATAAATCACCACAGAGTAACCCCACATTGAACTCAACTAAAATGAGTCAAAAACAACTATTGATAGAAATAAAAATTAACCTTCTTGCTCAACAATGAGAAACTAAAAAAACAAGCACATCTTAACAAGCCTTCCCAAGCATGACATCCCAATACAAAGCATAATGTTAAAGCATACCACTGCAACTTAGAGTTGCAATGCGTCATCCCTAGCATCCCAAGGTGTCTTCAAGCTGGGAATTTCTTCTCGCACACTCTAATGTCGTTTTATCAGCAATGATCAAGAACACTGCAATTGATGCTGTTGTCCAATTACAAAATTACACTATCAGAAGTGGGGAGTACAAATCAACAAATGAAGCTTATTTCTAGATATTCTTTTGTAAATTCTTTTATAAGATACTACTTTTAAACTTCTTTAGAATATTGATAATGGCAGCATATAAACAAGAAAAGCTTGACTTCATCCATAGAATGTGTATTTTTAAACTATGTGGTTGCAGAAGCAGAATACCCTAAAACTAAAATGCAATGTTCCAAACCCATAATAATAATGAGAAGGTTCACTAGAAACCAGCAGATACAATAAGTGCTTGAGCGGTATAATTGAGGTTTGCCTTTGCCCAAGGAATCACACAAACTACAGCCAACTAAGACATGAACAAGAAACATTAAAAAAATAAATTGATAAATTATTAAAAAAAAAAGAAAAAAAGATGAGCTGCATGTATGGGAAAAAATAGAAATATGTGGACTAAAAAGGAACGAAGGACATAATTCACTAAAATGAGATTTCTCAGCATATGCACATCTTTATCATCATCATCACATTTAATGAATTATTATTAACCTAATTGCTTTTTACCTATAAATTTGATGATTTATTTACTCTAATTGCTCTAAAAGAAGGTAAAAGTAACAGGTAATGTGCAGCAGCTTTGTCATCCACAGCTAAAGTAGCCACAAGCCAAAGAGCTTCAATGATCCAAATAACTTATTCACATAAGGGAAACAAGAGCTCAAAAAGATATAGAAACTAAGGCCTTTGTTCAAGCATATAGTAGATGAACTATGATCAGCAACATTTCCTAAAAGCAATATCTAAAATGTTTGATTCATTCTTCACAAGTGATAAAGGAGTCCCTATAACCTCATTTTCCTACCAATATGACCTCCAAAAACAAGGTAGATTAGAAATTAGAAACAAAGAAAAGGTCCAGCACAATCTTTTTTAAGTAAAAGATGACCATCACATACTGTTGGCACAGCACTGGAAACGCACGCGATGGAAGCATTCTTGAATCCTTCACGAACACTTTCTGCAAATTACACATATAGGCATATGTAAGTCATTCTGATGATCATATTCTGTAAATGTAAAAGAACAAATAATTATATAAACACTGGCTCTGTACAGCTTCTAAAAAAAATAGGGTCAAGGCAATTGACAGAAATATAATTTCGGATGTTAAAGTTTTCATTAATTAGCACCCAAGAAAAGAGATATTCCACCCAACCAAACTTAGATACATTTACTACACAGTTGACTTAATTTTTTTCTCACACACACACACTCATTTCCATTGAATTTACCTGCCAATAAGGGGAAACAAACCCTCTAACCAGTTTTGTGAAAGCTACGGAAAAATATAAATAAAAAAATAATTACCATTTTACTTTTACATATTTACCTCAACTTAACCAAGCAGTTGTGTCAAACATAAACCCTTTGATAATACTTCTTTTCTCCAAATTATCAGGTCCCAATCGACAAAAGCCAATATTAATCGAAACCCTTTAATTACTGTTCTGTTTTCTACCTTTTTCCAAGCAACCAAACAGATCATAAAGACAACTCAAAGCATCATCTAGCTTTAAAATTTCCTGGACAGTTAAAAAAGAAAACAAAAAACCAACTAATTTGATCCTAAATGATACAACTCACCCCCAAATCATTTCTCAACTTCAGCTCCAAAAATTAACAAACAATGCATTAAATTAATAAATTTGAAATAAAAAAAGATGAGTTGGAATTAAAGCAAACCTTGAGTGCAAAGTCTAGCGTTCAAGGCCTTCTGATCTTCTATCGAAGAAGGAGTCCCATCGGCAGAGATTCTAATTGACAACAATTGCATGTAGGTGTAGAATGACCCTACTTTTCCATTACTTTTCTTTTTGTAACTTCCATTGCATGAAGTTGTGCAAATCATGGTCCAAAATCAACATCTCTCTGTTTGAAATTTCTTCAATATGAGTCATAGACCCAAATACCAGCAAGGGAAAAAAAAAAAACATTATATATGTCTTACTGTCGGAGAAAAAGAAAACCAACAATTATATTAATACAACAACCTTTATATAGAAAAGAGATATTTCAATATGCATTTGTAATCTTATACTAGAAGTTTAACAGAGCATTACCTTTGCAGGACACCAAAAAATAAATGACTTAATCAATAATAAGATAAATTTAAATGAGTAAAAGTGTGAAGAAAGATGAGGACTTACAGGTAAAGAGTTCAAAAAAAAAAAAAAAAGGATGCGTAAGGGTTTAGCCATCATAAAAAAATCACACATACATTCACCAAAAGTGAGGGAAAAAAAAAAGGGAATCGAAGGGTGGACCTGGCTAAAGAAACTGTGGGTATTGTTTAGGAATCAAATCCCAACAATGTTGAAAAGAATGAAGCAGAGGAAAAGGTAATCAATAATAAGAACCATTTCACCACTAATTTAAATGCATGACCATTTTGAGTCCTTGAGAACTTTAGCAAGAGCCCAGGTGGGTGTGAGAGGAGGGACCTTAACAAGAAACATTAAAAAAAAAAAAATCATGATATGTATGGGACAAAATAGAAATATGTGGACTAAACAGGAACCCAGGACATAATTCATTAAAATGAGATTTCTCAGCATACGCACATCTTTATCATCATCATCATCACATTTAATGAATTGCTCTAAATGCTCTAAAAGAAGGTAAAAGTAACAGTTAACATGCATCAGCTTTTTCATGTGCTTCAATTAGTTCCCACACCACATAACCTATCATCTACAGCTAAATAAGAGTTTCAATGATTTCCAGACAACTACTTCATGTAACGGAAACAAGAGCTCATAAAAAAATATAGAAAGTAAGGCCTTTGTTCAAGCATTTAGTAGATGAACTATGATCAGAAATATTTCCTCAAAGCAAAATCTAAGCAGGTATCAATCCAATGGAACTTCAACTCCTTAAAGATATAGTAGATGAACTATGATCAATTTTGCAACTTTGCACCTCCAGTAGAAAATCCCAGGTTTTTTTTCTTTATTATGATCAGAAACTATATAGTAGCACTTGCCCACTGATAAA